>PISX010000291.1:249695-317991 GCA_004024625.1 Mellivora capensis
AAAAAAAAAAAAATTCAGTCCTGTACTTGTTTGTAAACTTCACTTTAGTTGTAAAGGGTTAAATTTAGCCACAAACAAATAGCAGGATGTTGGAGATGTCTGTGTAAGGGAAAGTATTCAAACTAAGTGATGGTCTGTATATTTTAATGGGAAAACAAAATTCCTGCATGGTAAAAAGTATTGGGTGATATATTCTATAAGAAGATTTTTTGGGTAGTATTTTAACTTTTTTTCTAGTTTTAAAATAATGATTTTTTTTAAGATTTTATTTATTTGGAAAAAAGAAAGATTTTATTTATTTGAGAGAGAGAGCTCATGAGCTAGGGGAGAGGGAGAAGCAGAATCCCCCCATTCCTACCCCCAGGCAGGGAGCCCAGCGATGCTGGGCTTGATCCCAGGACCTGAGCCAAAGTCAGATGCTTAACTGACTGAGCCACCCAGGTATCCCCAAAGTAACATATTTGTAGTAGGAAATACAGAACACAAAGAGAAGTATACAGAAATAAACATCAGTCCTACTACCTAAAAAGTAGCCATGTTAGCATTTGGGGATATTTCTTCTTAGCCTTTTACATAATACCTAATTTATGTAATTTGGATTTTACTGTAAGCACAGCTTTGGATTCTGTGTTTTCACTTAAATAACTTGAACTGTAATTTCCTCATTTCATAAAAATTCTTCAAGAAATTTTTTGCATGAAATTTAACTGTTAAGTAAAGATTTATTGTAAACATGATTTAAAAATGTGTGTGACTGATACTTATAAATATGTTAAATGCTTCCTAATGAAAATACCAAAAATATTAGAGAAGAAAAAGTCCAATAAAAATCACCCTCTGAGATAAGAAGTCCCTTCCCCTGCCGTGTGTTTTGCTATGAGATCTCTCGGGCTTTTCCTGATGAATATTTTTATATTTTCATGGAATTGGAATATTGGCTTATTTAGGCATTAAGTTATTTAATGTATGGCTTGTGGATACTTAGCACAACTTCACTAAGGCAAGAGTATGCCAAATCATGTATTTACTTTTTTGGTCATCCTCACTGCCTTGAAAATGATAATATTATGAATGAGATGGATATGGCGCAGCAGGAAACGGGTGGTGGGCGGATCTGTAGCTAACCGCCTACACCAGACTGTTGGGTTTGTAGAGGGGAGGGTTCTAGTAGTGCGCTGCCAGGTGCAAAGTTGTATGCCTCCCTCTGCCTTGTTCAGTGTTTCTATCTACAAATTGGGTAGATGTGGAAGGAGTAAACATGATAATAGCATTTACTGAATGCTTATGTTTGTAGGCACTAGGCATGGTTATGTTGTTCCCATCATCTTTATGACAACTCTTTGTGATGGGTGGTGTCTTAACTATTTCATAGATAAGAAGATGGAGGTTTCGAGAACTTGCCCAGAAATCATACGTGGGGTAGAAAGAATGTCTGAAGTAAAAGCTCCTGAAATTGAGTTTATAAACATCTGCTTTCCAAAATTTGAGCTAGGTTATTTGGACCCAACCTTCCTGTTAAAAATGCTGGCTAGGATATTTTTTATAAGCTTAAAAAAATGTTTATGAAACTAGAAGAAAAAACTTCATATTTAAGAACCTGAATCTTAGATGCAAAAGATACAGGTCAGATGGGCCCAGAGGAACCGGAAGAAATTGTAATAGGGGTTGAGGTACTGGTGAATAGTTTTTTCATATGATAATATACATGCGAATTCTGTAATGTTCTCCCGGGGATGAGCCATCCACTCCATTTAACAACCATTATCTTCTATTCTCTGGGTGGGAGGTGGAGTCTAGGATGGAGTGGGAAGGGCTAGAATCAGAGGTTTTAAAAGGGAAGTTTCCCTTGTGGCCTTTCTTTCCGGTGCCAGGATATTTGTCATGACTGCCATGGTGAGATTTGATACTTACTGAGAACTGGCTTTCTTTTATGCTTCTGATTTTCTATGAGTATGGTCTCCTCCTCCTCGCTTAATATTTAGCACAGTGTTTTTTTAAAGGGGCCAGCCTGTGTTTCCCATGCGCCGGGGCTGGAGATCTCAGGTGGCAGCTTCAGGCCTTAGGCGAACAGCGTCATGGGTCATGGGCGCAGCGACTGCGGGGAAGGGACTTAGCAAGGACCACATAGTGTGGATACCCCTTCCTCGTTGAGGCTTTTCCTTTCTGTCTAAAATGTGAGACTCTAAGTCTCAAGAGATTTTGTGTATTTTGTTTTGTTCTGCTTTGTTTTGCTTTTAAACACGGGAGTATCCACCAAGGTTCCTTCCAGATCTCAAGATTCTAGGAATTTGTAGTGCCTTTGGCTTTGTTACATTTTATTTATTTGTATTGTCATGCACATTTTCAGATGAAGAAATGGAGGCATAGAATTCTGACCCTCGAGGTGCTCATTTAGAGAGAGAAGAATGAAACTCCCTTTTGAAGGTGTAGGAGCATTTTCTTTCCAGATTCATTAGGGTGGATAATGGTTGTTTTTGGCATTAACCTGGTAATAGCGTGTCTTATGCTCAGTCCCCAGAGCCTAGTATAATGCCTGGCATATAGTAGGCACTAAATAAATAGCTTATAGTTGTGCTTGGCCCTCTGGTTGGCACTGACTGAAATGAAATAGTTTAAGTTCTTAGAAGCAGTAAGACTCACGCTCTGATTATTTTCCTAGGAACACAGACAAACCTATGGGAACACTCGGGAACCTCTCTTGGAAAACCTGACTAGCGAATATGACTTGGATCTTTTCCGAAGAGCACAAGCCCGGGCTTCAGAGGATTTGGTGAGTATTAAGACCTTCAAGCTTATGGACTGCTTGTGAGTCTTGTAAAGTCTTGTAAACTTGTAAACTTGTAAAGTCTTGTAAACTGCCCAGAAAAGTGATAGTGATTGATCAGTTGATGGGAAATAATGAAAATCTCTTTCCCTTCCCGCAGCTGTCCTTTATCAGAATGATCCTCCTTCCCATTCATATTTAAACTTAATTTCCCTTCCTCCCTTTCTTTTCCCTGACCACTTTTTCCTCTCCATCTCACCTCCCAGAAGACCTGTTTGGTGGGAGTATTGAGGCTCGGGGTTAGACAATAGGTGCCCCTTGGTCTTAGTCGGGCAATTTGCAATTCTGAGAGCCTCTTATTGGTGGCTAAGCCTCTCTTGTTCTCTTAACCCCCCCTCCCAGGAGCTAGCCTTTGCAGGCTTTGCTAGGCCCTCCATTCTAGCTCCAAAAGAATTAAGAGAACAGTGTAGAGGAGTAATGGAAAAGGCTGTGGTCAGATGTTTTATAAAGGAAATTAATCTTTGACCTAGCCACATTTTATCTATGAAGCTGGTTTACTGTTCTGATTTTTATTTACAGTTAGTTTCACTTGGTTTTCATACTCTAGGCAGAATTTTTAACAAGATTGCTTTAAAAAAATTGTGGTACCTGTGATTTAACAGATGAAATGTGTTGAAGGAAGCTTAGCTTGTAGAGTGAATATCCTCTTTACCTTTTTTTTAAATTATGTCAAATACTTGATTCACAAATCCTCAGAGAGACTTGTTGGAACCTTGGAGAGGGCAGGATTTGGTAGTTGCTTTTCTCCTTCCTGCTCAGGAGCGGAGTATTTCCTATCATAGCTCTCCACCTGGTTAGGCTTGAAAATTCATCCTGTAGTCAGGTCCTAACCACCGAGTGGGGAGTGATATCCAGGAATATTTTCTACCTCATCTGGAGTAGAGTCCAGTACTAAAGCACTGTCCATGTTTCAAAAATATGTTTTCTGGGACCTGCTTTGAGAGGATGGCCCTGTATACCTGTGGATTTACGTCACAGATCCATACAGCTTTAGAGGCAGATAGTAAAGCACATTCTAGATAATCTTTCCTGGTTGGTTTTACAATGTTTGGTAAGGGCGGGGCATTTGTTTTTGTGGTAGATTGCCTTTATCAAGTGGTTTGGTGCGAGCTGATGAGAAACAAAATTTTACCAAGGACTTGGTACTGAGGTTCTGGAGGTGAGGCCCAGCCATGGCATGGTAGGGAGCAGAGGAAAGCTGCAGTCTGTTGAGACCTACGCTTCCAGGCAGTGTAGATTGTGTTTTCTAGAAGCCATCCTGACTATCTGTGTCCAGGTGGGCAGCCCTCTTTAGTGCAGGTTTCTCATGCATTAGAAATCAGTTCTTTTTTTTTTTTTTTTTTAAGATTTTATTTATTTACTTGGCGGAGATCACAAGCAGGCAGAGAGAGGGGGAGAAGCAGGCTCCCTGCTGAGCAGAGAGCTGGATGCAGGCTCAATGCCAGGACCCTGAGATCATGACCTGAGCCAAAGGCAGAGGCTTTAACCCACTGAGCCACCCAGGCGCTCCAGAAGTCAGTTCTGTTTTTTTCTCCTAGCCTAGCGTGGTGGCATGCGAACAAGCATACTAGAGACTTTTTGAAAACAAAGATGATCAGTCGTAATCCTCTAACTTTCTGATTTCTTCTCTACAATAGGAGAAGCTAAGGCTGCAAGGCCAAATCACAGAGGGGAGCAACATGATTAAAACAATTGCTTTTGGTCGTTATGAGCTCGATACGTGGTACCACTCTCCCTATCCCGAAGAATACGCACGCCTGGGACGGCTCTACATGTGCGAATTCTGTTTGAAGTACATGAAGAGCCAAACGATACTCCGCCGACACATGGTACGCCATCTTGGGGTTCTGTGATCGTCACGGTGGAGCTCTGGATGTTGACCTCTACCTGGATGACCTCCGCCTCTAAGCCTCTCTCAGTGGTCCATAGGAATGGCACAGAGGCATAGAAAAGGGCAAGCCACATTTCAGGGTGGGGCCTGGCTGGGGGCAGGTGGTACCCGAAGCAGCTGATGTCCTGGAACCACATCCTGTCACACACACTACCTTGTCTTTTTTTCTTGCTGCCTGGTACCATTTCTCCCTGGGATACGAATTATCTCTGCCCACAGTTTTTATGTGTCCCAAACTAGATAAAAACAAGTGGACTTCATTAGACAGGGCAAGGACGATGTGACTCACTTCATATCCCTCGCAACCAGTGGGGGCAGGAAGTGCCCTGTAACTGCTGAATGAATGCGTATTTAAAGGAGACAAATTATGGAACTAACAAAATGGCTCCTTTGGTGCCTTCTCCCGAGTTTAGTGCTTTCTGGTTCCTGAATAGTGTCCTTCCAGTTCAGTTAGGAAGAAAGACTTGTTTTATTGTTCATATATCTGCCCACTAGGTATTTTGCAGCTTCAAGCCATTTTTTTGTTGCCTAGCTGTAGAGTGAAAAATCTCGTCTTAAATAAGGGAATTTCTGGGAGCAGGGATGGGGAAGAGAGGAAGGAGCGTTTTAGGCGGGCACCTTCGTTTTTCTATATCTGTCGTCCCAGCGTAATTTGGCTCTAAGACCTTTTAGGGTGTACCTCCTTCCATCCCCTTCCACTTTTATTTCCCAGGTTTTCTGTGTGCTGAGCTGCGGCTCAGGCTTTCCCAGAGTTCCCATCCTTCCCCTCTTTTTTTTTTTTTTCCTTAAAGATTTTTTTTATTTGACAGAGACACAGAGAGAGGGAGCACAAACAGGGGGAGTAGGAGAGGGAAAAGCAGGCTTCCCACCCAGCAAGGAGCCCAATGTGGGCTTGATCCTGACCCGAGCCAAAGGCAGATGCTTAATGACTGAGCCACCCAGGCGCCCCGTGTCCCTCTCTTGTCCCCATTTGGTTTGGGGGATAACTGCATTTTGTGTTCTCTGGAACACACACACTGTAGTGTTGCAGCCTAGAACCGCCCTGCTGAGTTCAGCCTTCCAGACTCCTGCACACTTGACTGGGGGCAGGGGACTCTAACGGATGGAGGACTGGTGGGGACACTGGGCCACAGGGGTGAGGGTAGCAGAGGACTGGTCTCCGTGATGGTAGACCATGGAGATAAACTGAAATCCAGTTCTCCTATGTGAAAGTAAGGCTGGTATTTTTACTGATGTGAACTTCTGACCATTTAGGTTTTACTTCTTTTGTTTCTGGTTACTTAGTGGCGCTAACCAATGTAATAGCCCAAAAGGGCAAGACATAGTAGTGGGTAGGGAAAACAGAGGGTTTGGATAAATCTGAGGGTCAAGTAAACATTTTGAATATTGGAGGATCTGTATTACGGGGAGGTACAAAAATCGATTTTCAGGTAATGGAAACCTGTTTTTTCATCTACACTTCTGATTCCCATTGCTTCATGAGTAATTGCTGAAACGGGCCACCTTTGGCCATTTTTGGCTTCTGTTTCTAAACAATTGTTGCATTAGTTGAGTTGTTGTTGGAAAGAGCCAGCATGAGTAAGCAGGTGGATCTAGCCACAAACTGGGGGGTGGAGCTTTCATGAAGCTATTCCAGATTCCAGTTAGCGTTTGGATTTACACGTGGCAATGGGGCCTGTCTTGAGTTGACCAGAAGTCAAAACTTAGTAGAAAATGTTCCATATACATATGCTTCTTAAATGATATTTTTTAATGTATTTGCATAAAACCTTATAAGAATTCACATATTTACAACAAGGGCTACTGGCTGCATTAAATCCTTTCGCAATTGAGGGTGAAGAAAGGGGGACTTTGTGCCCCCTTGTGGCCAGCTGTCCACCCACCTCCGCAGTTTCTTGCTCCAGGCTACCTTGCCTGTTTTTTAAGCCACGGAAGGGCGCCCTCATCTTCCTTATATAACAAAGGGAAAACTTTGGTGTGGGGGTTAGTCTTTATTGTCGTGGGTGTCGTGGGTGTCTTTTCTAATCGGAAGAGAAGTCTGACGGTGAGGGGGTCGCAAAGTTTACTGGTAAAGGCGAACATGAAGTGTTCCTGCCTTTCCTTAGCAACTCTTAAGCTGCTGGAAATAAGCTGCTCAAGAATTTCCTCTTGGCGCAGGGCGTTTTAGAATCGAGGGTATTTTTTATTTATCTGGCTTTTACGTAGTAGATGATTTTAATCTCCTGGGTTGAAACAGGGCCAGAGTATGATCTAGAAAACTTGTTCTAAACTGCTATAAAAATACCATAAACACATTCCTATGACTTTAGAAGCCGTTAATTGTTTTACTAAAAAAAAGAGAAAAAAAAACTCTTGCTGTATGTTCTCAAGTGTGTCCAGTTGTCTGTCATCTCCGCTAACTAAATTTGACTTGTGATTCATTCTCTCATTTGAGCAGCAGTCTTGTTGGGGAAGGTTTGTTTCCCTGATACAAATTCCATTCTCTTGCAGGCTAAATGTGTGTGGAAACACCCACCTGGCGATGAGATCTATCGGAAAGGCTCCATCT
This sequence comes from Mellivora capensis, assembly GCA_004024625.1. NCBI lineage: Eukaryota > Metazoa > Chordata > Mammalia > Carnivora > Mustelidae > Mellivora > Mellivora capensis. The sequence continues at coordinate 256,959 of PISX010000291.1, forward strand.
CTGTGTTTGAAGTGGACGGCAAGAAAAACAAGGTAAGCAGGTGCAGTGGTGGAGGGTGTAAATTCACAGGTCCCAGCAGCAGTTTGTTCCGCCTCCCATCTCCCCCTTGTAGAGGTGTTAGGACTCTGCTGTTGACCAAAGCACACTTTCTGCCTCATCAACAATGACAATAGGGTCTTTAGGTTTAGGCCTTTATCTGATAAGTTGAGGAATCACTGGCCCATGCATGAATTCTCTTTCTCTGCTTCCAGATCTACTGCCAAAACCTGTGCCTGTTGGCCAAGCTTTTTCTGGACCACAAGACGTTATATTATGATGTGGAACCCTTCCTGTTTTATGTTATGACAGAAGCGGACAACACCGGCTGTCACCTGATTGGATATTTTTCCAAGGTCAGCAGGATCTGGAGATTAAGAAGCTATTGGCCCCAGCAGGGTGATTGATGTTGGCATTTGGGGACCCAGATCACTGACAGGAAGAGGCCGGACCCTGGGCAATGATGACAGCCCTTCCATTAAGGGTTGGGTGGGAAGGTGTCGCAGAAATCCATGTATCAAAGATTGTTTAATGAAAGTATGCGATTGTTTATTAAAAGCTTCTGGTTTATTCCTTTCTGGACTTGTGGCTTAGAGCTGCCTATTAATTACCAGCCAAGGTCCTGCCTACTAACCCCGAAGCCCACATTTTGTAGTTAGGCCAACGCTCCTGGCTTTGCTCTCTGTTATTAGCCTAAAACCAGGAATATATTCCTTTTGCCTGGTTTTCTAGCTGGGCTTATTCTGTGATAATGCCACTGTGCTTTTGAAAGCTGAAGGCCAGGTTTTGCTTTTGACTTTTTAGTAGAAACTTTCTTGAAATCTGATTCACATGCCACACTTGACTCATTTAAATCCTGTACTTCCGTGGCTTTTGTATTGCCAGAATAGCACAGCAACCACGCAGGTCCCCCCGCTCCGTTTTCGTTACCCCAGCAAGCAGCCCTGCTCGTTGCCCCTCAGCCGCTGCCAGCCCCCACCAGCCCCCTGGCTCTAGGAGTTTGCCTGTCGTGAATATTTTCCATAAACGGAACCGGACAGTATGTGATGGGAGTGTTTGTTCACTCCCTTCCAAACTGGAGGTTTCGTGGTGGGGATCCCTCTCTTTTCACTAGCCAGCCCCGTTTTGAAAAATTTACAGAAAAATTTACATTTACAGAGGGTTCCCCTGACCGACTCCAATGTCAACCCCTACTGGCCTTGCTCTGACTAGAAAGAACTCCGTCAGCCCCCCTTAAATTGATACTGGTCTCCAAGCAAGGGGGAGCCTGGCATGGCTGGCTTTGGCCATTGTAAACAGTGTGGGTGGAACAGCTGTGAGTGTGACAGCCACTCCCCCGGGACACGCTGACCAGAGAGTTTACCAGCGGCCTTATTTTGTGTTTGTGGGACTCCTCTGACACCTTGGGTTCCAAGCTCTCCTGGCGTGCTCTCATCTGTTTTGCTCTTGATTGTAGGAAAAGAATTCATTCCTCAACTACAACGTGTCGTGTATCCTCACCATGCCTCAGTACATGAGACAGGGCTATGGCAAGATGCTCATCGATTTCAGTAAGTGGGACTGCTGCGGCCTGAGCTCCGCAAGCCGTGGGGGTGACGGGAGCAATTGGGTCTCTGGTTCCTGGCATGCAGCAAGAGGACGGATGTGTGGACAGAATCTGAAGGTCCCAGGTCAGCCGGTATACCTGGAACCTTCAGTGAATGCAGGCCTCAGTCACTACCTGATGGTGGGGGAGGTAGGGGATAGGACAGAAGGTTCCTGATTATCCCCGTTTGAGACAAGGAACAAGTATTGACATAATAATATAACAATATAACAAGTTTGAGACAAGGAACATGTATGCTGAAGGCTTCAAATCTGTTCCTGGATTAGGGATTTCAGTTTTGTAAGGACTTGTCCAGTGGCAATCCGTGTACCTGATAAAGGCCTTGGGTCTTTTTAGTAGTGTATTCTGTATTTGGGAATTTGCCTACTCGAATTTATTTTTAATCCCCAAATCTGTACTCTTGGCACATCTACAGTCACTTGTGGACGTGCACACAGCTGCAAAAAGGAAGTCACCACATTTTCTCTGCTCTGGTCAAACAAGCAGGTGCCTTGTTTTGGCTCTCCATGTAAACACATGTTTTTTTCAGTCTGTTAGTGCCATGCTTTTCATATTTTTGTGCTTTTTTTTGCTGATTTTATTTTAATTTTTTTAAAAGATTTTATTTATTTGTCACAGAGATCACAAGTAGGCGGAGAGGCAGGCAGAGAGAGGGGGAAACAGGCTCCCTGCTGAGCAGAGAGTCCGATTTGAGACTTGATCCCAGGACCCTGAGATCATGATCATGACCTGAGCCAAAGGCAGAGGCTTAACCCACTGAGCCGCGGAGGTGCCCCTTACTTTAATTTTTTAAAGGATTTTATTTATTTGAGACAGAAACAGAGCATGAGGCAGGGTGGGGGAGGGAGGAGGGAGAGGGAGAAGCAGGCTCCTCACTGAGCAGGGAGCCCAGTGTGGGACTTGATCCCACAACCCTGGAACCATGAGCTGAGCTGAGGGCAGACGCTTAACAGACTGAGCCACCCAGGTGCCCTTGTTGCTGCTTTTATTGGTTTATTTATTTACTTAATTTTTTAAAGATTTTATTTATTTGTCAGAGAGTGAGCACAAAGCAGGGGGAAACATCAGGCAGAGAGGGAGAAGCAGACTCCGTGCTGAGCAGGGAGCCCGAAGTGGGACTCTATCCCAGGACCCTGGAATCATGACCTGAGCTGAAGGCAGATGCTTAGCCGACTGAGCCATCCAGGAGTCCCTTGTTGCTAATTTTAAATGGCCCCTAGGTGCAGTGCCAGAACGCCAGGTTGTTGTGCTGTTGGCCTGCTATTGGCCGGGAGTTCGATGCTAATGAGTCAACCGTGTATTGTTAAACAGAACCGTGTATTGTTAAACAGAAACACCTAAGACAAGGTAACCATAATGACAGGTTGATGAAATAATGACCAGAGGCTTACAGAAACCTAACCCAGGTTCCCCTAGGAGCAGTGGTTCAGTGTTCACTAACCCAGTGCTTGCCGTGACTTTGCAGAACGCTAACACCTGTATAAATGATGCGAGTCAGCTGTATTTTATTGAGTGTTCCCTGTCCTACAACACTCAGTCAGAATTATAATTCTTAGAGTTAGCCTTCCAGTCCGTTGCCTTCCAGCTGTGGGAAGTGATGAAGTCAGGAAGTGGCACAGCCCACGGAGGAGAGGACCCTATATCTTGGCACAGGTGACGCCTATTTTATAAAGTTGATTTTAATGTAGATTTTCAAACATATAAAAGTGTGGAATAGTTAGATAACAAAAGCCCTTGTAACGTTAAAAAAAAAATCCAAACCTCCCCAAGTTACTTAATACCCTAAGTTACAGTGTTCAAATTACCCTGATTTTGTGATTTTTCTTCCTTTTAACGAAAATGCACATGTAATTCTTTTTACTTAGCTCCAAATAGAATTGATACATTGGGATTGATAGATGTGGCTTGTAAATCCCTTTTAATCTGAAAAGTTCCCACTCCCATCTCTTATATTTCTTTCCTGTTTATTTATTGAAAGCCCATTAGTTTTCCACCAGCGTTTTGCAGAGCGGGCATTTTGCGAACTGTGTCTCCATAATATTTAACGTTAGGTGTTCAGATGTTGGAACCAGAGGCTGCAGGATACTCAGCACTGAGATAATCTATTCTTAAAATTGAAAAATTTCAAAATATATATATTAAAATATATATATTAACATTTTTATCTTGTGAAACCTTCCAGAGTTTTCTTAATGTCTACTACAGCTAAATGCGAACACACCATTCTTCCCTTTTGGCTTAGCCCAAGGCGGTGCTCTGTACAGTCACTGCCCCAGCTTGAATGTCTGACCCCTAGTTGGTACCATGAAGCAGCCTGTCCTTAAGCTTTCTGTGTTGGCATAGCAGTGTTTGCGATTAGGATGAAATACAGTGTCTGCATTTTGTTCCTCGGTAGGTTACTTGCTTTCCAAAGTAGAAGAAAAAGTCGGCTCCCCAGAACGTCCCCTCTCCGACCTGGGGCTCATAAGCTATCGCAGTTACTGGAAAGAAGTGCTTCTCCGTTACCTGCATAATTTCCAAGGCAAAGAGATTTCTATCAAAGGTTGGTTTTTGGCTCTTGAGGATAGTTGGTACCCAAGTTAATGGCACTGGACATTCCAGCTTTTCTCCTTGGCCCAGCTCAGCTCGGCTTGGTCACCTGCAAAGAGAAAGCCCCCGTCAGTGCTTCATCTGAACAGGAGAACAGATGCCCCCTGCATGCGGGCCACTGCAGAGACCCTCCCAAAAGTGCCGAAGGATTCCAGAGCATTTGGCCCTTTGGGAATGGCTATATGATTTTGGTTTCACAAACCTGGAGTGGTTAGCACTAGTTCTTAAAGGAAAGTCCAGAAGGAAGAAGAATGTGAATTTTTTTTTCCAATTCTTTGGGAAATGTAGGACCTGATAAGATATGCCTGTATATTTATGTAAAGGTGGAAGAAAGTAGGTCTGTTTTTGACCTTGATTTCTGTATGAGTCAGAGTGATTTCTTGCTGTTGTATTTCTCTTTCATAGTTATTAGGACCTGTCAAATAAGTGCTTTGTAAGCTTTTTCTGAGCAGGTTGGGTTAAGTATCTGACTCCAGTCATCTGGGTTTCCTCTAAGCAGGGTGAGGGGCTTGGGTTGGTGGGGGTCAGTGAAGGTGTGGGTCTGTACTTTGGCCTGGTTCTCATTTACCGCTTCTGTTTCAGAAATTAGCCAGGAGACAGCTGTGAATCCTGTGGACATTGTCAGCACTCTGCAAGCCCTTCAGATGCTCAAGTACTGGAAAGGAAAACACCTAGTTTTAAAGAGACAGGTAAAGTATTTTTGTCAGCTGCTGGCTCAGTGCTGAATGTCTCTTGAGACCTAACAGAGCAAAATGGGGCCTTAATACCCTAAAAGTAGCCTTCTCTCTCTCTCTCTTACTCTTTTGTTTTGTTTTAAGATTTTATTTATTTGTCAGAGAGAGAACAAGCAAGGGGAGCAGCAGGCAAAGGGAGAAGCAGGCTTCCCGCTGAGCAGGGAGCCCGAAATGGGACTCGATCCCAGGACCCTGGGACCGGGACCTGAGCCGAAGGCAGACACTTTACCAACTGAGCCGCCCAGGTGTCCCTAGCCTTCTCTTCTTAATGGAATTTGCCTACATGTACCTTTTATTGGGTCTCTCTTTTTTTTGAGCATGCAGTGATGCCTGTTGAGCTTACTTCTTATCTTATCCTTTATCTGAAGCTTTGAGTAAGCTCCTGTCTCCGATTTGGATGACACAAGCAAAGGAGCTCAGTTAAGCAGCTTTGTGTCACACAGCACTTCTGTCCTAACGATTTTCTTAGATTGGAGCAAATTCCCTACCTGTTTGAGGGGAATCCTCACAAACTCCAGGGCTTGTGCACTTTTTTCTCTTTTAAAAATATTTTAAAATATTTTTTTGTGGAAGTGCACTTAAAAGGTATATATATATATATATCTGACCATGAAGCCTGATGCTGGGCTTGATCTCACAGCCCTGAGGTCATCATCTGAGCCGAAACTAAGAGTCGGCTGCCTAGCCTGCTGAGCCTCCCCGGTGTCCCTCATGTAAGTGCTTTTAATTTGTTTTAGTTGACAAACCTATAAGGGAAGGTGAATAATTTCAGTTCTTTCTGAGGACAGAGTCGGCAGCAATGGGTTTTTGTAGGAAAGCATTTTCTAAATCAAAAGATAATTTTTTTATACCTGTTTCCCTCCATAGTGTATCGTTAAACCTTTGGAGATTCCTCCTTCACTAACAGGCATTTTGGAATCCGTATATAAAGACATTTTCGTTGAATGTGTAAAGTCATTTTTCCTGTTGTTCTCCCGCAGGACCTGATTGATGAGTGGATAGCCAAAGAGGCCAAAAGATCCAACTCCAATAAAACCATGGATCCAAGCTGCTTAAAATGGACCCCTCCCAAGGGCACTTAAAGTGACCTGTTACTCTGAGCCAGCGAACCCCAGCAGTAGGAATCCGTACCCTAGGGATCTGTCTGTCATTTCTGTTGCTCTTGTGATTGGCAAGTACAGTATCCTTTGGGAAGGCCATCCCCCTCAGGACTGTCCTGGCTCCGACCCTCGTGTTCACTGCAGACGCTGGTTCTGAGGAACTGCTGTTTCGGCCTCAGTGAGGTTGCCTGGATGGGATCTCTGTTAGACTTGAGAGCAGATCCCTCGTAGCACTGACCCAAGGTGTTCTGTTTGGTACTGTACCTGTCCAGTCACTGGTTCTCCTCATGTCCTCTAGCCCCACGAGGTTGTGTTGTGTCTTCTCAACTTTGTACTAGTGCTTCTTGCTGCCGGGTCACCAGACTTCCAGACCATGGTTTGCCACCACCAGGACCTTTCCAGTTCCTCCTTACATGTGGTTTTTTGGGGGGTGGGGGGAGAGCAGGGAAGAGGTAACATTTCTGACTGTGTGTACTGGGAGGGGTCCATTCCTTTCAGATTTTAGCTCACTTTAAATTTTTTCCACCATTTTTATTGAAAGAGGCTGGGTTTGGGTCAGTGTCAAGCTGACAAGAGACCAGTGTTTTTTTAGCCTCTCCCAGGGACTCGTCTGCTGCACATAACTTACCCGAATGAAATGGAGAGGAGAATTGACAGGTCGTGATTCTGTATTTTGATTTGAGTTCACCGGTGGGCCGCGTGTTGGTGGAAGGGAACGAGTCCTTTTTTGCCTCACCAGAAAGTGCCCAGCCCTAAATGTTTTCCTCTCTTGTGATCCCCTGCCCCTTTTGTCATTTGCAGGGGCCAGTTCTCCCCCTCATGCTGCATGCTAACCGGTTCATTAGACTGCAGAAACCTCTCCCCTCCCCACGCCCCCTCCCACACCTGTCGCTCGGATCTGGCACACCTGTACTTCTGCCTCAGTTGCATTGATTTTTGCCCGAACCTCCTCAAAGAAGTAGGAAATGATTGCACCTGACTTCCAGCTCTCCTCTCAGCCCTTGACTCAGCAAGGCAGAGTGCCACGGCTACCCCCCACTCCCACCCAGCATCTGCTTCTCCCACGGCGCCTCACCCTCCCTTGAACCAAAGTGCTCCTACCCTTCCAAGAACTGCTCCATTTCCTTTTTGGGATTTGACACCGTTCCCCGCCTGGTCTCTGCTCTCCTATTTTTGGTCTCAAGCAAAGGAAGAGCCGCTCCCTCTAATTTCTCCAGCTCATTATAACCCACTATCTTGGGGCAGCTCTGGATGTAGGACATGTGCTCCCCTTCCCGACTTGGTCTCCTCCAACACTGCTGTCCATGTGTGGAGCCCTCCCCACGGTCCCGACTCTGGTCATTTGTGCCTTTCTCTTGTCCTCTCTGTACACTACTTATACTCACTGTGGGTTGGGGGGAGCTCCTTTTAAGCATGTTCGGTGGCAGCTCCCCGCCAGTTTCAGTGTCACTGTTAACGTTTATCCAAAAGCAACTTCACTGCGGGTTTTCTTAAGGGGTAAAGGTCTTTGACCGAAGCTAACCCTTCCCCACATGTGGTAGAATGTGCTGTTCTCTATCTACTCCTCAATAAAGCATGTTCTCTGCTCAAGCCTGTTGCACTTGGGAGCTCTTCCTTAAGTCTGGAAATGGGGCAGCCGACTTGCTACTGATGGCAAGCAGGTTTGGTGTTTATCTTCCCCACCAGTGAGCTGGCTGTTGACGGATGTGGTTTGTGGTTGTGGAATTTTGCTCTGATGCAGGCTATAGAGAGAGCGATTACTCTTGTCTAGTCGGTGGGAGGAATTCTCTCTGCCTCACTTGGTTGTAGCTAAGAGGTACGCATAGCATTGACAAGACCATACTCCTTTTTTTTTTTTTTTTTTAAGCTATATGCCCCACGTGGGACTTGAACTCACAATCCCAAAATCAAGAGTCGCATGCACCTCTGACTGAGCAGCCTCGCGCGTCTGTGTTTGTTACTCAATCTTAAGCTCATTTTCCTGTGATTTCAAGGGCAAAGGCACGGCAGGAAGTTAGGATAGATGGGGTACAGTGGATACTTGGGATGGGGTGCGGGCTGGTTTATCCCTGTCTCTGAGTTCATTTGCCATTAGTGAGCGTTGTCGCCTCCAGTCATGGATTTTCTGCTTGAGAGGATTTCTGAAGGCCCCCTTGTCTTATAGCACTTACCCAGGGCAGGCAGTCAGGGCCAGCACTTATCTGGATGCTGGAAGTTGTATTTGCTGGGGTGGTTTTGCTCACCATGGAAGGGTTGAGAACCCATCCCAGTGAATAAACTAAAGGTTCTCTTTTGTAAGGTTAGAGTCCTGTATGCCACGTACTGGGTGGGGGGCAGAGACTAGGTTGAAGAGAAGCTTGAGGTTACAGAAAGACCCTTTTTACACTGTTAGGTTAATGTATGCCCAGATCTCCCTCTTGTATCAAAGGGAAATTCTGCCTCACGTTTCAAAAACATTGGGCTAGGTGATCTGAACCATGCGACTGGGTGCTGAGAGATCAGGGCACCTGAAGTTTTGTGCAGCGTCAGGTCCCCAAGACTCCCTGTTGCCACCCGACTTTCCTTACCGAAAAATAAAAGGAAGGTTTCTCTGGTTTAAATCCCTCAGGTATGGGAACAGAGTGTTTACTTTCTTAGCAGTGTTGTGTAAGACTGTCCCCTCTGACTCTACCTGCAGGAGAGCAGCCCTGCTATTAGACTCCTTCCTTAGAGCAAGTCCAGAGCTATTCCTGGTGGAGCTTCTGAAACCCTCGAAGTAGAAAGGCCTACTCTGTATCTGGAGGAAGAAGGGAACCCTGGCATGTGCTGGTTGCTTCCTGTATGCTTGGCATGCTGGGTGCCTTCCCACTGCCTCTGACCCTTATGTCAGCCCCGGCGCGGTGGAGACGCACTGGTGTGGTCCCGGGAGGCCAGGAGCCTAAGGTGACAGCAGTGAGGACTGAGAACTCCCTTTGGTCTGTCGTCCCTGAGCACTTCACCGTCCCCTCTGCTCTTTGCTTTCTCTACTTCTTTAGTTCTATAGTGATTAATCATCCTTTCCTTTTTAGTTAGATTTCCTGGCTTCAGCCACAGGCCCCTGTGCTTCTAGAGGCTTCTATTACCGGGGAAATGATGAAACTGGTGGAAGCTATCAAATGAAAGATTGTAGTCCATCCTGTAAGTAGCACTGGGGGGACCAGAGACCCAGGAAGCAGCCACTGTTCCCCATCCTGACACTGCTGCTGATTGAGGAATAAGCAGTTCAGTAAGCACTGTCGCTCGACTGGTTCCTCTCCTCACCACACCTCTGTAAGGTGGGTATTCTCTGCCTCTTCCTCATGGGAAAGCTGGAGGCTCAGAGGTCTTGCCTCTGGGTTATGGAAAGCCGGCCCTGACTCAGATTCCAGACCCATTCGTGATGCTGTCACGAGGCCTCTCACGCTGCTGTGTGTTCCATGTCTCTCGAGGCGGAATAGGGAGGCAAGGAATTGTTAACAAGATGGTTTGCCCTTTATGGAGCAAGAGGACGCTTTTGACTTGGCTTTGTTTTGTCCCTGCAGTTCTGGGCAGATTGCCTGCCTCGGGTTAGGAGCGGCCTCGAATGGCATCGATGTGAAGGCAGTCGGTTCAGGTCAAGGTTGGGGCTCCATGTGAAAGGCCAGTAGAAAAGACCACAGCTTGCTTCCAGTACACATTTCCTTCTGGAAGATGGAGTGCGTCTTAGAAGTATATTAGTAACTTCGAGGGAAGTTCTAAACCTGGCTGCCTTTGAAGAGCAATTGATAAGCCGAAAGGCATTCCAGAAGCAGGGTTTGTGCGAGCGGTGCCCAGGTCAAGCAGTGTAGCTCTCAGCAATGATCCTTTCTTTTTCTCTTCTGGCCTTTTGAGAAGAGTCCTAGCATTGCATCCTCTTGAATGCATATGAGGCAAATAGGCCACATTTGTTTACAGTTCAGAAAATTGTGCCTTTGAAGTCCATTCCTACACAAATAAGAAACCTTGGTTTAGGGTACCTGGGTGGCTCAGTTAAGCAGCTCCCTTTGGCTCAGGTCATGATCCCAGGGTCCTGGGACCCAGCCCTGTGTCAGGGTCCCTGCTCAGTGGGAAGTCTGCTCTCTGCTCTCTCTCAAATGAATACATAAAATCTTTTTAAAAAAAAAAAAAAGAAAAATTTTGGTTTGAAGCAAAGTGTACATGAGCAGGTATGAACCCTGCCTTCGCTCACCCCAAGGCCCTGAATGGGCTTGTATGTGCAGGCTCAAATAACAGGTCCTCTAGACCTCTAGAGTGAAGTCGAGTGACCACCAGGGGAGCAGGCCTGACTAATTGTGGCTCTCCACTTCCTCCCACGGCTTCACGTATGAGCCGTATACAGAATGCGTGAGCATTTGATTGAGCATGTATACAGAATGCGGCCCAGAGTTCTCCATGTTATTAGAATAAAGTGAAACCTCCTTTGCTAAATGTATGGCGTGTGCTAGGAATTCTAGAAACTATCTTGCTCTTTACAGGGATCCTGGAATGCTAGTATTAGACCCACGGGTTTTACCCCAGAACTTTCTGCTACAGACTTTTCTGACCGCCTCTTCCAGACTGTTTCCTGCTGCTGGGGGCAGTGTAATTGCCCACTTCCTTTGTGGCATCTTCCAACAAAATGCCAATGAATGTCACCGAGAAGGAAACAAAGGACTCCCCAGTGGTGACAAATGTCCCAGGTGCTGGTTGTCTATCCAGTCTTGTGCAGTCCCTGTCCATGCAGGTCCTGCTGTGACCATTTAGGGGCTGGGGGGTTTGTTTGTGCCTAGAAGTGGAGAAAATAATGTGCCTGTTGCGCAACATCAGCTCAGGGGCCCCTCCCAGATCCTCTCCATGAGATGTAAACACCTTTATCCTCGGCAAGTCCGGTTCATTCCAAGAAGCTACTCTCCTTAACCACCGGGTGCTGGTTTCTGGGAACAGCTCACCGTGTGTGTATTCCGGAGTTATTAGAAAGCTACACTCCAGTCTCACACTCACACAAACCTGGTATGGTAGGTCCTCTCCAGAGTGGGGCAACCAGCAATTTTCTCCCATTTCTGGGTATGTGTTTCTGCTCCTCCCAATAAGATTTTTTACTTCTTGAGTGTGGGCTGGACTTTTCACTTGTTTTGATTAATCGAATGTGGCGTGATACTCTGGCAGCTTCCACTTTGGCTGTTGGAAACCAACGGAAATGTTTCCAAAGCAGGTTGGGCTATTGTGAGCAGTGAGGGCTGTGTAAGAGACCATGAAGGGGAGGACCAAGAAGCTGCAGCTGATAGCTCCTGAATCCCAGACCTCTCCCCACCCGAGTGCGGCCTCAGCGGTGACCCCTGTTGACCCCACAGTTAGCTAAAGAAATGCAGCTGAGTCCTGCCAATCTCTTTGGGGATGGATCCATACACAGCAATGGGGAAATGCAGGAGGAGAACTTTTGAAACGAAAGAGCTGGAATTCACTTTGGCCCCAGAGGTTCCGTCAGCTGATTGCCTGTGACTGGGAACCAGATGGGTGGGCGAGGGCCACCACCCTGTGTAACTCCAGGGGGCACTCTTCCTACTTCATACAATGGGAGCCTGGGAACCCCTTCGATCCCAGTTTGGCCATTCAGCTTGTCTCGCTGTCGCTCAGATTGCTTCTAAAGTCCCTGCCTGGCCTGGGAATCTTAGCTACCTCCTTACAGAAGTGGATCAGGAAAAGTGAAGGATATACTGCCCTCTAGACCTGGCCCGTCACCCCTGCTCATCCACGGCTTCCCAGTGCTTTTTTTTTTTTTTTTAAAGATTTTTATTAGAGATCACAAGTGGGCAGAGAGGCAGGCAGAGAGAGAGGGGGAAGCAGGCTCCCCACTGAGCAGAGAGCCCAATGTGGGGCTCCATCCCAGGACCCTGAGATCACGACCAGAGCCGAAGGCAGAGGCTTAACGCACTGAGCCACCCAGGTGCCCCCCGCCCCGTGCTTCTTGCATTAAGGTCCCAGATCCCGGCTTTCAAATCTGTCCACAAGTTGACTCATACTACCTAGGTTTCATCGTTCCGCGACACCTAGTCTCAAAGTGCAGCTGCCTTAGTCTATCCCCTTTCCTGTTTTTGCTGGGAAATCCAACACTTCCAACAGCACCCCCACCCCCAAGTGTGTCGCATTGAACACAATAGTATGGGCAAAAAAGATACTGTAGTCCTAGAAACTTGGAAGACACTCAGTTAAAAAGTATCAGTGTTTCTTGACATCAGAGCTTCTCAAAACCTCCTCCCTGTGGGAGTTTTCCTAGAGGAAGACAGTAACATTTCCTAAAATGATCTCTGGAAGGAGCCTCCCAGCAGACTGGTACACTGGAGGCAGGTACTTAGAAATTTCCTTCCTACCAACTCATTTGGCCCCACTAAAAAGGAATTCCTTGTGAATTGTTTTGTGTTTTTTTTTTTTAAGATTTTATTTACTCAACAGAGGTATCACAAGTAGGCTGAGCAGCAGGCAGAGGGAGAAGCAGGCTTCCCACTGAGTAGGGAGCCCGATACAGGGCTCCATCGTAGGACACGGGTCATGACCTCAGTGGAAGGCAGAGGTTTAACCGATTGAGCCACCCAGGCGCCCCTTGGAATTTCTTGTGAAGTCTTAATTATGCCTGAGACTTGTCTGTGTGATTATGACCAAGTAAAGCAGGGAGAGGTTGGGTGTTGGCATGAAGGCACCTGGGCTCAGATCCTGGCTCTGCCATTTCCTATATAACTTTGAGCACATGGCTTATCCTCATCGCAGGGGGAGGACAATAATTTTGAAAGGAAATCTGTCTTGCAGAATGCCCAATTTGTATACCCAATGCTTATTTGTACAAAAAAGATGTGGACCTTGCATTCTGGAGGTGACAGATATCAATACGTGTGATTTCTAGTTGTGATCAGTGCCACAAAGGGAAAAGGACAAGGTGTGTGAGCCGAACTAGAGGGGACCCAGGCCTTTATTCTAGGGCCTGAACAATGAGGAATTAGTCTAAGGAGGAGTGGAGGGATGGTAGGCAGCGTTCAGACAGTGGGGATGCCTAGGTACAGATCCCAGTATAAGGGGGCCCTTCGTGTGTGTGAGGGCCTTCGATAGCCTAGCCGAAGGGGGAAGGACCTGAGAACACAGGGCCTTGGAGGCCTTCATGAGACTGTCAGGTTTATCCCAGGAAGCTGAACCGTGCCCAGCAGGGGATGGCATGACCCAATTTCTCATTTTAAAAGCTCAGGCTCCTGGTAAAGAATGGATGGGCCAGGTCTGGCAGTAAGATGGGAAGCAAGGAAGTCTCCCGGGGCTGCCTCCTAGGCAAAGCCAGACTGGTTTATATGAAGGGTGGTAGTGGAGGCGGGGTGGGGGGGGGGATTGGAGATGAATTTGGAGAAACCAAGAACCAGGGCTTATATATTCCATGTGGGGAGTGGAGGGTAATTCCCAGGTTTCTAGTTGGAGCAGCAGAGTACAGGGAGGTGCCATTTGTGGGGTGCTCACCACGGTGAGGAGTGGCCTTGGGCCAGCAGGTGAAGAGTTCAGCATTGGGACATGCAGAGTTTGAGAACTACAGGATAGGATTCCAGAAGCAGTGGCTGCTTTTATTTATTTCAGGCACTTGCATGAAGTGTGGCTCTCTAGAGACAGAGACTCCTGGAGGACAGGAAATGTGAGTCAAAACACTCTCCAAGGACCTCTCAGTGGCCAAGCACTAGCAGTGGCACTGGGATAAAGATGAATGGGATGTGGTCTGTGTACTTGAGAGAAACAGAATTGGAACATCGTATGTTAAGTGTCATGGAGGAATGTTCAGGGGGCTTGGGGAACTCATAGGAGGGAGAGAATGGGTAGTTCCCGGCTTAGGAGGGCTTTACAGAGACATTGACCTCAGACTAAGAATTGCCCAGAACGACATGTGCAGGAACCAGAAACTTGAGGGATGTGGTAGGTTGGAGAAAGATCGGTGGAGAGCAAGGCGTGGGCTTTGCACATCTCAGCTCCCTGTTAAGGGCATTAGGTCTTCAAGGACCAATGTGTCCCTGACTTCTTCCATCCTCCTGGTGCCATCTGAGTTCCCGGCCAAGTGCCAGCACAGAGAGGAAACTCACCAAACATTTGGTGACTCCCAGTTTCTTTTAAATGTCCCAGTCTTCAAACACAAAAAGAAAATCTTCAGTCTTCGTGCATCCTTCAAGTTTGGTAATGACTGAACCACCTCTTGGTCCCACAACACTGAGTGGGGTGAGGTGAGGAAGGTACCGGGGGTGCCCCGGGAGTGAGGGGGTCGGGAGTAGAGGGAATAAGTGCGTCCGCTGGGGTATTCTGCCCTGGAGAGGGGTTGCACCGCTCCCACCCCTGGATGGCTCGCTGGGCGTGGGTAAGGTGGGAGAAGGAAGACCGGGGAGGCCTGAGGTTTAGTCAGGGCTCACACAAACAGCCGGTCTTAATATAGAGGCTGTTTCATTTTAAGGCAAACAGAGGACTCTTGCTGGTTGTGCTGACACCTGGCCACTCCTTAGTGGTCTCTGATGTCGCTAAAACCTTCCCTGGTACCCAGGTGAAGGGCCTGCCCTCTCCTCCAGGGCCACCTTCCCCTCCTAAAACAGCCTGGGCACCCCACTCCCAAAGGATCAGACATCCCTGTAAAAAACGTCTAACCCATTTCCTCTTTGTGAGGAGAGGGACCTAGAGGCTAAATGTTACGCAGCCTAGTGAATTCACGAATTGTCCTCTACTGCCGAACCCACCCCACTCCCAGCTCATTCCTTTACGTAGCCCTCCATGGTTTCATTCCAGCTCATGTGCCTCTCTCCAAGCGTCCCTGGGTCCTCTGCATCCTGCCCCATGAACCGTGGGGGCAGTGACAGTGGTGTCCCCACCAGACGGGGGGACTCCCTGAGAGCAGGAAGTGTTTGGTGCCCCTGGAGCTCTTCCCAGTGCTCAGAGCATGCCTGACTGCCTGTGTCCCAGAAGCAAAGCAGTTGAAGAGCCACTTTACGCATGACAATTGATGAAGAACCCGGGACCCAAATCTCCAGGTCAGAAGACAGGGATTTGGGGTGTTGAAATGATGACTCTGAGTAGGGAGAGGGTGTCTGCTTTCCGGTGGGGGCTGTCCTTACCTGTATCCCAAGCCTGTTTTCCCGCCTGAGGGTGGGGACCAGGGCTGTTTACTATTTCCCTTTGCAGTTCTAGAAAAGCACCACCACCCCTGCCCCGGCCTGCTGCTCTGCAGTCCACGGCAGGGTGTAGCACCCAGACCGTCCCTGCCCTCTGCTCTGTACCAGAGAAGAAACTATTCACTGTTTTTCGATTTATTGAGCCCCTCCTGTGTTCCAGGCACAGGAGACATAGAAGTGCGTGGCACTCGGCCCTGCTCAGCAGTGAGATGGGAGCTGAGCGCAGGGGGAGAGCAGGGTCACTGCAGCTCACAACTGGAACAACGGTGCATGTGTGCATCACCGTGGCTTAGGACCGAGAGTTCTAGAAGGAACCGCAGTGAGTTCGGGGAAGCCAGGTGGGACACACCAGTGTCGGGCGCAGGAGACACAGGAGAAGAGAGTTGGCCTGGCCGGCTGTCAGCTGTATTGTCCAGGGAAGGAGATGGCCGTTTCGTCCTCCAGGAAGGGTGCAGTGGGGGCGCTCACTCTGACCCGCGGTCCTCGTCCTCTCTGCCTGGGAAGAGTTCTGTACGTGACAATGGTTTCAGGAGTCTTGCCTGTCTCCTCCTCCCTTGGGGGCGCTTCCCTAGTCACTCTTCCCTGGGCCCTCCATTTCCCTAACTTGGCCTGTAGATATTTGGGGCGATCAAATTACAAGTCCATCTGCCACATCTTCCAGTTCTCAGCCGGAAGCACGTCTGGAGCTTGGGTGAGCCACCCCTTAGCTATTCTCTCTAAGAGGAGGGAAGTGGTGATCCAGTATTTGCAAGCCCGCAGTCCTTCCGAGAGATGTGGAAGGTGCCGTGGACTAGGTCATGGGAGACCCAGCTTTAGCCCCGGCTGTCCTCGGCTCACTGTGTGACTCCGGGCAAGCTTTCCATCCCTGAAAAATGGGATTCCTGCCCACACTCTGCGTGCAGGGACATTCATTTCCATTTAGGTACTGAGATGACTTCCATGGCCCTTAGGATGGAATGGCTGAGACATTTAGAAAAGAATCTTGGGTTGGGGGAGGAGAGGACTTGCCATCTTTAGTCCCAAGAGCCTGTTGGAAGGAGCAGGTGTTGGACCAGGGAAGCTGAAAGGGTATTCTGCTGAAGGATGCGCTCTGGGGGAAGAGGTCAGGCTTTACTGAAGGCGGACTGGAGCTCAGGGTCTCTGACCCCCTCGGGTGCCAGTTGACTTGAACTTCTGATCTTCCCCACACCCCTACCCCACCTGTGTCTCTTATCTACCTTCATGCCTGCTCATTCATTTCTTGAGTGTACCCTTGGGCCCTTTTGGGGTTGTGGCCCCTGCCAGAAGGTGTTAGCTGGTAACTGTTTAGGGTGTGATCCCTCCTGGAGTGATTCACACTTATGATTGCTGAGGACACGAAATACCTCAAGGCTAAAAGCATGACTTTTAACAGTCATTGATCACTGTGGGAATAAGGGGAATGTTCCTGGGCCTGAAAAACACACATGATTCTCTGTGGCTTCAGCTGGTCCTGAGAGAGGCGGGGGCAGAGCATGCCTGGGTGCTGGGGGTGGAGAGGGTGCAGCTTCTGGCCTCCGGCTGTCTCAAGCCTGGATCAGTGAAGGGACCACCTCCCTGTGCTTCAACTGCTCTCTTCTATGGGACATCTGCCCAGTGGCTTGTGGGGAACTTGCTCCGTCTGTCCGTCTGCCTGGCCCCCACCATGGAGACGGGCAGAGAGGCATCAGTCACTTTCCCCTGATGCCCTTGCAATCCACCAGAGCTCACCTACCTTCTGTAGATAGTCACGCCCGGTCCACAAGGCCCTGCACCATTTGTCCTTGCGGATGCTCTGGTGGTGGAGCTAGAAGAGATAGAGGATAAAGAGGGCAGCAGAATAGGGCTGTGCTGGGACCCAAGAAGGGCAGGGCAGAGCCAGGACCAGAGCTGGAATGCAGTCATTCCTCAAGCATTGTGGGAGTTGAGGGAAGAACTGTGGATTGGTTCATTCATTCACTGAGTCATTCATTGATTCCCACCCCTTTCTCTGGCATTCTCCCTCCCTTTGCCCGTCCCTCCACAGACACCTATGGGCACCACTCATAGAAACTGCTCGTGTTGTGGGTACAGAGGAGGTGGCCCACCCTTTACTGTCCATGGTGGGAGGGGGTCTACTCTGGGGACAGCACCCACGTGACCTGGCGAGTCAGGGCAGGGCAGGGCGCCAAGGACAGCCTGGCGCCCAGGCCACGGAGACCAGCTCCGTCCTGGTAGGGCAGGCAGTCAGGGGAGGAGAGGTGGGGCCTGGAGTCAAGTCAGTGGGAGAGCATCCCCGGAGGAGGATGTGGTGAGTCGGTTAGTCGTCAGAGCATTGAACTTGATCCTGAGAGAGTACTGAGGGTGTGGTGGGTAAGAGTTGGTTGGTTTTCTTTCGGTTTTTTCCCCCCTTTTCACCAAGGATTTTGGGCAGGGTACTAGCTGCTCCGATTTGCACTTTCCAGATCCTTCTAGGTGCATGGTGCAGAATGGATTAGTTAGCTTTTTCCAATCCCAGGCTTTAGACCCAAAGTAATTTTGAACCTTTGGCAGAACTGGATTCACCCTGTCTCCTCCTTATCCCTGCAGCTACTCCCCCCACATGCCCAGACCCCCTCTCTGAGGAGACAGCCAGCAAGCCCAGCGTGTGGCTAAACCGTGCTGGCCCCGCCCCCTCCAAGGCCAGCATGGGGTGCCCCTGGCCAAAGGATCTCCCCCACCTCGCTGACTTGTTAGCGGCCTGGCCAGCTCAGCCCTCCCTGGGGAGCAGGCTGAGGGGAAGATCTGGACAATGCTTACCTGTTCTTCTGTCTGGCTGAATGGGAGGTATTCCTGGGGGAAAGAGAAAGAAGGAATGAGGGCCACACTGCTTCCCCAGGGGCTTGGTGAGGCGGGAAGGGCTCATGTTTCTTTGGGGTTTGGTGCCTTTGGTGGGTAGATGGCAGAATTCCAGTCCCTTCCCATCGTCCTCGTATGGCTGGGCTGCTTGGCTGCTCATGGGGGGAGATGGTGTGGAACCCTGGGAAGGGCACAGACTTTGGAGTCTCTGGTGCCTGGCACTGCTTGGACATCCTTGGAAAAGTTTGTAATGGATCTGAACCTTAGTTTTCCTGCTGGTGATAAAGGGGATAAATGTGAGATGTCATATGTGATCATTCTAGGTGCTCAATAAATCTTTCTCTTCTCTCCCCATCCCCTGTTCCTCATGGGGTGTTTGATTTGGAAGAGAACTCTGAAATGGCCCAGTCGAGAACACATTTTGTGGAGAAGCAAACAAAGGTCAGAAGTGTTTAGTCATAAGTCAGCTTTCTCTGTTTTTATGTGCCTATTTTTTTAATTACAAAAGCAGTCTTTGAGTACATGCCCACTATAAAAAGAATCAAGCCCTAAGAGGTTTGTACAGTAAAAATTAAAGTCCCTTTCACTCTCTCTCCCTCACTTCCCCTTCCCAGCCTAGACGTACCCACTGTTGACAGTTTCTTATTTATTCTTCTAGAAATTTCCCTATGTATTTGCTTATACAAGTGTGTAAGTAAGCAGTTTTTAAAAAAATTTTTTAGAGAAGTATTTATTTGTTTTAGAGAGAGGGAGAAAGTGCAAGCTGTGGGTTGGGAGGGTGAGGGAGAGGGAGACTCTCACACACACTCCCGTGCTGAGCCTGGAGCCTGATGTGGGGCTTCACCTCAGGACCCTGAGATCATGACCCGAGCTGAAACTGAATGAGACGCTCAGTGACTGCAGCACACAGGTGCCGCTCCACTGATGGTTTTATGTTATTTCCAAACTCTTGCTCTTACAAACAAGTTGGCAATAAACACTCTGATGTAAATATCTTAAGATTCATGCATCAATAGCATTTCTATTTTGTACATGTTCTGAAGTGAGACTATTGGTAAAAGGTGTGTGTACTTCCAGCTTTGATGGAGATTGCCAACGTGTCCTGGACAGGGTATAAAAGTGCCAGTTTCCTCAGACCCTCACTGACACCACTTAAATGTGTGTATAGATATAGAGATAGAGATAGATATAATATAGTGAAAAAGGAGGAGCTACCCTCTGTCCAGATCCCCTGGGACATGACTTCTGCATTAAGAGTATCTTCAGGGAACACGGGTTCATTTTAAAAATTCTATTTGAGCCAAACAGAATCGACTTAGAAAGCTTGGCCAGTGGCTTGGCTCACATCTAGACACTGATTCCCAGCTTCACCAGCTGTCTCTGGAGTCATCCCTCGGATGGATGGCAAGGGCACCAGTAGGCTGGGAGGCATTCCCTCACCCTTAGGGTGACTGCACCCCCACATGCCTGAGCCAGCCCCGGGTTTAACACCTGTAGCCCGGCATAATGAATTCTCCAAAGTGTCGGGTTTGACGATCCTTCCTATAGCACAGGCGACCCCTACCAGCCCCTGGAGGCCTGGGCTTGAAGCTGGGCCTCTGCTTGGTGTCACCAAACCCGCTCAGAACCACTCCTCGCTGGACAGCACCCACCTTTGTCACTCACCTCTCACCCGCTTCCCCATCAGCCCAAAGAACTGGCTGGCTTTGCCCCTCTTCACCTGCTGGAGCTGGAGGTGAATGCCACCATCCTGGGGAAGCGGAGAGGTCATTGTTAGAGCTGCAGCAGAGGCTGGGGCTGGACACAGGACAGAGTGGGCAGCCTAAGTGACAGCAGTATCGTGCCCCCTGGCTCTGTGCCAGCAGGTGGCTCTGGTGCGTTCTTTAGCCAACACGGCACCTAGACACAGTCATTCATAGCCAGTGTTCCACCGCCTGCGCTCCTGGCTCAGGGCCCAGCACTTTCTTGTATTAACTCATGTAATCCTCGCTGAAGCCACATCAAGCTAGAACCTGTACGGTCACCATTTTATGGATGAAGACACCGAGACAGAGAGACATTAGTCCTCCCAAGCTCACCAGCTAGGATGTGAGAGACGGAGGCAGAACTTGAACCCAGGTCACTCGGCTCAAAAGCTCAAACACTGTAGACACAATCTCACTTACTCTTCGCACATGCCATATGAAGTGACTGATTTATCCCCCACCTACGGATGGGGACACTGAGACTCATGGAAGGTAAGTGACTTATCCAAGTCACACAGGAAGTGGCGGAGGCAGAATTTAAACACGAGGAGTCTGACTCCAAAGCATGGTTCTGCTCTGTCTTAGAAAATGTCTCCAACATAGACAGGAGCGGGCAGCTGGGGAACTCATGGTGGGCACCCCATAGGTAAGGCGGGAGGGGTTCCCAGCACCCGCTCTCACTGCTGCTGTCCTCTCTTCCTCCCAAACTCCCCACATGGTCCCGGATCTACCCTACCCCACAGCCTGGGCCTCCCACGTGGAATGTGGCATATGGCCTGGGGTGGAGGCCACTCCTCTGGGCAAAGACATTGTCGTCCTTGAGCTGATGGGGTGAAAAGTCTAGGCCAATGGTGCTGAATTGAAGTTCTCATTTTTCCATCAGGCTTTGTGATATTGCCCAAAAAGTGTGGCCTCACTTTCCGGCCTTAACCTGAGCCCCCAAAGGGCTTCTCAGCCCTGTTGAGAGGGAGAGATGCTTGCTAGTGGAGAGGGTGACAGTGGGTGACAGTCATTAGGCCATCCTCATGTCTCTGTGTGCCCAGCACCTGGCACAGAGCTTAGAACACAGTGTGTGCAGGATACTAAAAGCTGAAGAGAGGCCCTTTCTAAGCCCTGGGCCGATTCAGTCATTTCCAGTCTGTCTCCTGCACAGGATGTCGAGGGCTGGGACAGTTGTCTCAGGCTGGGGTCACCTAGCCTGGCCAGAAACTGGAAAAGTCTCTTCAGAGATTTGGACCCACTGCTGAAAAGCTCATGAAAACCACTTTGCCGGGGTAAAAGGCAGCCTTCAAATGCTAGCTGGAGAGAATGGCTACTTATGAATGAAGTCTTATCTCTCTCCCGCTCTCCCTGGGGTTTCTGGACCCTGGCTTCCTTTGACTCAGGAAAGACCCCTCCTCCACCTGAAGCCTGCCTTATGCATTTAACCCAAATGCCTAGCTCCAGGGATGATGGCAAGTTGGGGGAGCCCCCAGGGCTGAGGCAGTGATCCGCTCATCCTGTCGGCTGCCTTGTTCCTTCTGTCACCTCACTCCTGTGTGAATGGTTCCTCTACTCCCAGCCCCATGTCTGAGGGAACAGAACAGCCATGAGACCCAGCTGCAGGGGGAGGTGCTCGCAGGTGGAAGGCCCAGCAGCACCTGGGGAAGCGGATGTTTCTCTCGTGGCTGTGTAGAGAGCTCCCCGCCACACCACTTGACTTTGCTGGGCCTGGGCCAGGTCCCATGCTGTTAGGCACAGACTCTGCAAAGACCCTTGGGGATCATTTTCCTCTTCTCCCATGTCACAGGTGGCCAGAAAGCAGCAGTGACCCCCCCAAGGTCACACGGAGTCCATGGAGAAGCTGGGACTTGAACCTGGGTCCGTGCACCCTGCAGTCTTCTGCACTGCACACGCCTCCACATCAGACAAAGCAGGAAGGAAACTCGCCACCAATGGCAGTTCCTTCGAAGGCTCTTCCAGTGGCCACAGGGTCCTGACCAGAGGCTGTGTGCCTCATTTTTAGTTTTCTCCCCAGTGACCACATTCAGGTCTGTTTAGTAGAAGACAGTGGCCATCAGACCAAGTGCTTATCATGAAATAAGAGAAATGTGGGAGATATTAACAGCGATCCTGCCCTAAGTTGACCCCCTTGAAAGGAAATTCTGAAAAATGTCCTCTGATGCACACATAAACCAAATCTGACCTTGGACAAATGTGCTTCTAAAGCTGCATAACACTGGACAAACTGTTGCCTTGCTGTGCCTCAGTTTCCTTATCTGTGCAATGGGGATAGTAATGGTACCTTCCCCACAAGGCTGATAGGAGGGTTAAACTGGTCAGTATTTATGAAGCACTTAAGACAGTGCCAGGAACATAACATATGTGAAATAAAACACAAACATACACATGTACACATACACACTCACATGTACACTTGCCCCTTTGGATGTCTGCCCAGCCAGGGCGTGGCCTTGAACCTACCTGCAGAGGGGAGTCCGACAAAATGGCTAACAATGTAGAACCCGCTCTCTGGGCAGCTGTGGAAGGGATCTCCCCATCCCCTCCACCACAGACCAGCCCGTGCCTCAACCCCCAGTACCTCCAGGGTCAAGGTTATCCAGGACCCTGCTTCTGCTCCGAGTGCCAGTTCCTCGTCAGCTGTCACAGTGCCTGCAGACAGCCCCATCAGGAGAAGCAGGGGGAGGCAGGGCAGCATAGCGGGTACTGCTCTGTCCTGGGACCCTCCGGGAGCTCCTCGTGGCCTGAAGATGCTGTCTCCAGCACGCCTGGGGCCTCTTGCTGGCTCCTTTGGTGTGTTTTTGGGGGGTGGGGGTGGGTGAAGCTCCACCTACTGTCTGTCCTTCCAGTTACCCTGCTTTCCTTTCTTCAGCTTATCTGGCCCCTGGGGCCACTTCCTGTGACTCCCTTCCCTCCCTCCTGCTGGCTGGAAAGACCAATGATACCAGAGGAGGGACCAGACCTCTTCCACTGCTGGCCCAGCACTTGATCCCAGGGCTTAGCACTCTGATGCAACACTGGCCTCACCTTTTGGCTGCGTTCCCTTGGTGGCAGGTGCACAATGGGGCACTGTGTGGGGGCCTGGCGGGAAGCCTGAGGGGGCCTGGTCGTCCCGGACATGGGAAAGGGGAGTGTGCGGCTCCTCGCCTCCCGGTGCTCTGCTCCCTTGTAAGAGAGGCTTCTCCTCCAGAACTCAGTGTTTGGCCACTTGTCTCCCCATCACTGTGTGCCCCCCCCCCGAGGTTCCCCTCCATCTAGGGACCTCCACATGTACATAGAAACGTACATCTTGCCCTAAGAGAAATAACATAGTGCTTAAAGGAGTAAAGCTCCTCAGAGGGAAGAATTGGGATTTGCCAGAAAAATGGCCTTCTGCTCAAGTGTCATCAGCTTTAAACTACTTCCCACTACTGTCAAAGTGATCTTTCTAGAGCCCTAACCTGGCAAGTCACTCCCGGCTTACAGCCTTCCAGTGTCTCCCCATGGCCTTTGGCATAATGTTTGGGCTCCATAGCATGGCATTCAAGGCCCTTCTCCACTTAGGTCCTCCCTGTCTCCCATCCATCCGTCTGTCCAACCAACCATCCATCCATCCATCCATCCATCCGTCCATCCAACCAGCCATCCAATCAACCATCCATCTATCCATCCTTCCATCCATCCATCGGTCCATCTGTCAGTGTAGAACAAGGGCCCTGTGGTCAGAGACCTGAATTTCAATCCTAGCTCCATCGTTACATAGCTGTGTCACCTTGACACATTACTTAGCCCCTCTAAACCTTAGAACCCTCATCTGTACATGAGATTAACAATAGCACTTATTTCCAAAGTTGCTGGTGGGTGAAAGGAGATCACGCATGTGCCACACTTAGCACAGAGCCAGGCAGTAAATATTTGACACCGTTAACTGTTATTACTGGAACTGTTATTGGCCGGGTGAGGCCCTGGGCCACAGAGGATGAATAAGATGCCAGCTCTGTTCTCCAACATCTCCCAGTCCAGGGGAGACCCCTGGCTGGCGGGGAAGCTCTGTTCCGTTTGGTGTGTGCCTGCATAGGGATGGGAATAAGAGAAGGACATACCCCCTCCCCATCAGCCCCAAAGCCATTCCCTGGTCCCAGACACGCTACACCGCCTGCTCCCAGGACAGGCTCAGACTCCCTGCCCCGTGCCTTGACCTTGGCTTGTTGCCTCTGCCTAGACCTCCTTTTCCACCTGGTAAGACCCCACCCTCCTTAAAGGGCCCACTTCATGGTCACCTCCACAGTAGGTTTTTCTGCACCTATTTCCTCACTCCAGCAAGAATTGATTGGTCCTCTTCCTCAGTTTTCCCAGTACCCCACTTACATCCCTTGTAGCTGAGCGCAGGGGAGGGGCGGGAGTGGCAGCTGAGAGGGAGAGTGGATGGGAAACCCAGCCCTCACTCTGTTCACTGAGCCTCATGGCCTGGTGTGAGGCTTTGCTCCCCTGGAGGAAGGTGCTTTGCTCCATTTCTCCCAGAGGGGACCGCTGGGCTGAGAACAGCCCCTACTGGTCTGCTAGGTTACGCCCCAGCTATGTGAGTCTGTGATATGTGTGCTTGGCACACAGTGGGTTCTTAAGAAATGTACAGTCACTCAGAGTCCAGGCCAGTGGAGGCAGAGAGGGATACGGGCAAGCATGGAGGTTTGGGGGGAGGACACCCCCCACACATCCCCTCTACTCCCACCCCGCCCAGCAATCTCTTTGGTGGATCCCAAGCCTGATCCCAAGCCTGCATGTGCTAACATGCAGATTCCCCTGGCTCAGCCCTCTTCTGGCCCCACCAGCCCTGGTTTCTGGGTCTGTCTCAACACTCCAGGTGACGGTCACTCGGCCTCCCGCTGAACTTCCCCAAGGGTGGGGCATTCCACTTTGGGTTTTCCAGTGTTGTTGACAAGCTCTTCCTTCCAGGGAACAGTTTCGCTTTTCATCTTCATTTTACAGATGTGGAAACTGAGGCGGGTTGGGCTTCCTCTAGATGCCTGTACTAACTGGTGGCAGACTAGCATCCCAGACCCCAGTCAGCTGCTTCCCACCTCACACTAGGGCCTCAGCCTTTAAGGGCAAGCAGCACAAGGCTGGAGGCAAAGTGACAGCAGGGACCTCTGGATGTGTGTGTGTGTGTTTGTGTGTGTGTGTGTGTGTGTGTGTGTGTTGGGGTGTGTGTGTGGGGGGGATGGCTTTCTGTTTTGCAGGTCCAAACAGAGTGACCTTAGGACTTAAGAAATATCCCTGGGCCTCAGTTTCTCCATCTGAAAATTGGAGCTGCTGATCATTGGATGGTAGTAAAGATTTCATGAGTTCCCCAGTTTTAAAGAGCTCAGCACAGTGACTGGCACATAGTAGGCGCTCAATTAATCCTCCCTTGTTTTCTGTGATTATTCGACCTCTGGAACCCTGGACCTCCGCGTGGACTCCCGGCCCCGCCCGCGCAGAAGCCGCCCATTGTGGGACAGGATGTGGCTGGTGCACAGCAGGGAGGAGGCAGGAGCCACGGGGCAGAGGAGAGGGCGGCGGGAAGATGGGAGAGAAAATCCCAGAGGTCCGGAAGGCCGGGAGGAAGGCAGGGCACCGGCTGGAAACCGCGGCTATTTGCAGCGCTGCCTTCGGGCTGCGGTCTCCCGGCTGGCGCTCGCTGCCCCGGCCGCCCAGCCCGCCGCCCCGCCCGGTGCCCTCGGCCACCCGGGCACGGCCCCGAGCTCGCGGCCTCGGCGGGAGGGCTGGGGCGCGGCAGTCAAAGCCCGGACGAGGCCCACGGCGCCGAGCCGGGCGCGACCCCGGAGGGCTGCATGGAGGCGGGTGCGAGCCGGGCGCGAGGGGCCGGGGCGGGCGCGGGGGGCCGTGTGGCCCGCGAGGCGGGTCGCGGCCGCGGCGAGGCTGCTGGGGCGCCGGGTGGGCGCGCAGGATTGCTAAAGGCTGCGGTTTGGCGAAGACCGCGGAGCCGAGAAGAGCCAGGTCGCGGGAGGGAGGGAGTTTTTTTAAAGCTGAGGGCGAACAGCGAGGAGGGAAACACGAGAGGAGGGCGGGCGGCGGGCAGGAAGCTGACGTTTCCCGAGCGCCCACTCCGTCCGCAGCAGGAGGGAGGATGGGCGCGCCCGGCGGCGGGCTCCGGGGGGCCGAGCGCCGTGGCCCAGGCCGCCCCGCGACGGAGGGCCAGGGCTGGGATTCGAACCTGCTGCGCTGCTGCCGCGCGCTCTCTCACCTGCACTGAGCCTGCGGACGCCGGCGGGCGCGGGTGGCGGGGCCGGACCTCCGAAGTAGCGGGGCTGGGAGGGGAGGCCGCGGGGAGAGGGCTTTGGAGAGGGGTCGCGGCCGCCCCTTGGGGATGCTTGTGGGGAGGGGGCGGGCGTGGGGCGGACGATCTGTTCCCCCGCCCCCCCCCATTGACGCCGCAGGGGGCCCTGCAGCTGTCTTTCCCGCGCCCCTTCAGCGCCCCCATGTGGAAGCGTCTCCTGAAGTCTGGTCTCGCCTCCTACGACTCGGAGTTGGCGGGTCCAGGCAGGCAACCGCTGCGTCCTGGTCCCCACGGCCTGACCTTTGGCTCGAGGGACAGGAGGTGACGGAGGGGGCGAGGCTCCTCGGGTCGGCAGCCTGGTCCTTCTGGGGGAGGGCAGTGGAGCGGAGTAGCCCGGAGAGCCTGATTGGCGCCACCCCTGAAGAAGGACTCCCGCAGTGTTGAGGCTGCGCTGGTGCATTGGGTCAGGGATCCCGGACTTACTGAGCACCTCGCAACGCGGGAGTTGCCCCAGAGCAGAGAGGAAAGAACCACACAAGCATTTATAGCATTTTTAACCCAGTGTGGAAACTGCCATGGAAGGGGCATTTGGGGAGAAACCAAGATTCCTGGGCCCCCTTGCTCCCCCGGATGGAGCAGGCACCCTTCAGACGCTTGTCCTTAGGACACTCTGGGCTTGGGAATGTGGTTCTCTGCACCCAGAGCGCACAGGAAGCCGACAGAGAAGTTGCCCTCTGTCCCCAGAGGTTGTGGGGGCCAGATACCTCTGTCCAGAGTCACCGAGGACATTTGGGCCTCAGCCTCTCTTGTTTTTGACATTTAGACCCTCAGTTAGGCCCGGAATATTTCTGGAAGGGCCTGAAGTTATTGCTCAGTTTCAGAAAGAAATTCTCAGAGTCTGGAGAATGATTCAGAACATTCCCTGACCTCACGCTTATGGTCAGACACCTCCCCCACCATGGAAGGCACATCCTGGCCCTGGGGCCCCTCTCTCTGTAGGAACTGGCACCCACTCACATCTTTTTTTTTTTTTTTTTTCAGTTAGGCTCAGCAAGGAAAGAGAAATACACAGTGGGAGGTATTTGTCCCCAAGAAAGATTCGAGTCAAGAGTAGAAGCAAAGCATAGCACAATGGCTAAGAATGAGACTCTGGGGGGGGTGTCTGGGGGTCTCAGCCAGTTAAGCATCTTCCTTCGGCTCAAGGCCATGATCCTGGGGTCCCTGCTCAGTGGGGAGTTTGCGTCTCCCTCTGCTCCTCACCCTGCTCTCTTCACCCCGCTGTGTAGCGCTCCCTCTTTCCCTCTGTCTCTCAAATAAATAAATAAAATCTTAAAAAAAAAAAAAAAAAGAATGAGATCCTGGGTTCAAATTCTGACCCCAGAATTTTACCCTCTGTGTGATGTCAGGCGTCAGGCTTTAACCTTTCTGGGCTTCATTTCCTTTACCCCCAAGGTGGGGATCATAATATATTCACTTCAAAAGGTGCTGAGATTTTTTTTTTTAAGATTTTATTTATTTTTTTGACAGAGAGAGACACAGTGAGAGAGGGAACACAAGCAGAGGGAGTGGGAGAGGGAGAAGTAGGCTCCCTGCTGAGCGTGGAGCCGGATGCAGGACTCAATCCCAGGACCCTGGGATTATGACCTGAGTGGAGGACAGAAGCTTAATGACTGAGCCACGCAGGCGCCCCTGCTGAGATGTTTAAATGAGATAAATGCATAAAACGACTTCATGCAGCTCCTGGCACATTGTAAACCTTAATAAATGATGGTAATTATTATTGCCATTAATAATATAATTAAGCAATAACACTCATCCATGTTTTATGGGACAGCCCAGATTAAGCAAAGTGATTTCACGCATTCCCTGATACTTTTCCATCAGGTTGAGAATCTCGTAAGGACAGGGACTGGGCTTCTCTTGTTGGACTAGCAGTCCATTCCCTGTGGCCAGGCCGCTTAGACCAAGGTCAGTGTGCCTGATCCTAAAGATAGGGTTCAGAAGCCTGAGAGCTGAGGGAGGCGTGTGAAGGCCCCCCTTGCTGGGGGATGGGGGTCCAGGTCCTGCCCCTGCCTCAGCTGTGGAGGGCGAGTGGAGAGAAGTTTCTCTCCGAGTGCCTGCTTCTTCCAGAACCCTTTATGTGCCTAAGGGCACCCAGGAGTCTGACCCCATTAGTGGGAGAGGAGAAGCTCATGTTGTAAATCGGCCTTTTCTTCCTGGATCTCGGTTAGCGAGTGTGGGAGAAAAGTGAACAGCTAATTGAAAATATAATTATAATGCACTGTCCTTTGTCTACCCAGTGGAGCCTCCAGACCCCACTGTCTGCGGAACAGTTTGCTTCTCTAGTCCAGGAGGGCTCTGGAGCCAGCCATCCGGAGACAGCACCCACGGGTTGGGTAATGTGGCTGGCTGGGGCTCGGCGAGAGAGGCTTAGGACTGAACCTCAGTCCCGCTCTCCCTGACCCGCTCTCCCTGACCACCGTCCGCACCTCTGAGCTGACCGAGCTCTCAGAAGTATGCTGAGTTCAGGGAGAGCCTGAGAGGGCTGCTAGGGAATTGGGGAGGGAAGAGAGGAGGCCAGGCTGGGGAGTGCAAATATTACCCCGCAGATACTGGGGAGTCACTCTAAGCTTCAAAACAAAGGATTTATGTGGGATTTTGGTTTTTTTCCCTTCATGGGTTCCCAAAGCCTTCTCCCCTCAAATGAGGGGACGAGAAGGAGAGGCTGAAGTGAGGAGAAGCTGGAGACTGAGAAGCCTGTTAGGGGGTGATGGTGATAGTCTCGGGAGGCAGGGGCTGGGACGTGGGGGTGTGTGTGAAGGGAGGGTGTCCCCGGGTCTGAGCTCCGGAGGGACAGAGAGGGGAGGCACTGGGATGATGAAGAGGAAGGAGAATAGGTTCTGGAAGGGCGGGAGGAGCTGGTGAGTATCAGTTTGGACAATCTGACAGTTTAAAGTATTTCTGTCCACGGGGTAGGCCAGGAGGGGCTCGGAGCTCAGGAGACAAGGTCAGAGAACTTTCAGGAGGTCAGTGTACAGGCGAGTGAAGCCAGGGGGAGAGCAGGGTAACACAGGGAAATCAGGAATAAAAAGGCCGAAGCTGGACATCTGAGCAGCCTAACTATTTAAGGGGCAGGTGGTGGATGGGGTAGGGGTGGCAAGAGAGACTGTGAAGGAGAAAGTAGAAAGATGGGTGCCCGGGAGAGAGGAGAGGTACAGACATATAGACGAGAAATGCTTATGAACGATACTATGGATATGAAAGAACGTGTATGTTTAACGCCTGGAAAAAGTACTGCAGAATCCACGCAGGTGGGGGGCGGTAGTACATCCGGGATAGGCAGCAGGTAAAAGCGAGTTCCCATAACCTATTCGATATCCTAACATTACCTGACTATTTTACGAGATCTGTGCATACATTGCTTTCACAATTTTTTTGTTTTGTTTTTGGTTTTGGTTTTTTTTTTCACTTTCACAATTTAAAACAAGATAGGAAATACTCGAACTGTCCATTAGCAGGAGAATGGATAAGCCAGTTGTGGCATGGAACACTACACAGCAGTGAAAATGAATGAATTGGAATGAATCGGATAAAACTCATCAGGTGTTAAGCCGAAAAAAGCAAGCCACAGGAGGATCTCTGCGGTATAATTCCATCTGTGCGGAATTTAAAAACATGAAAAATATAAATCAGTATTATAAATGGACCCATATACATGTAATGTATGTGTGTGTATGTATATATATATACACATACACACACACAATACATGATCATGTAAAATACTCATGGGAATAACTGGACATGCAGGGGAGTGCTTCCCTCTGGGAGGGGGAGGGGATTGGCGAGGGGACACAAGTGGTTTCAGTTTTTTCTGTAATGACCATTTAGTAAGCTAGGTAGTGGACGTTCAGGTTTGTTGTACTATTATCTGAACATTTCTATGTGCCTGATATGATGAATCCATTTTGAAAAGCCAGAAAAATAATAGGAAAAGCCAGGGGCCGGGGAAGAAGGGTTTTAGGAAAGAAAGGAAGGATGGGGGCACTGAGGTGGCTCAGTCAGTTAAAACAACCAGCTCTTGGTTTTGGCTCAGGTCATGATTTCACGGTCCTGAGATCCAGCCCCGAGTCGGTCTCCACGCTCAGCGCAATCTGCTTGTCCCTCTCCCTCTGGTCCTCAACCTACTGACATGCGCGCGCTCTCTCTCTCTCTCAAATAAATGAATAGATAAATAAACTCTTATTTTTAAAAAGAATTTATTTATTTATTTATTTGACACAGAGAGAGAGAGGATAAGCAGGGGGAGAAGCAGGGAGAGGGAGAGGGAGAAGCAGGGAGAGGGAGAGGGAGAAGCAGGGAGAGGGAGAGGGAGAAGCAGGGAGAGGGAGAGGGAGAAGCAGGCTTCCCTGGGAGCAAGTAGCCCAATGCAGGGCTCGATCCCCAGACCCTGGGATCATGACCTGAGCCAAAGGCAGACGCTTAACCAACTGAGCCACCCAGGCGCCCCTAAATAAAATCTTAAAAAAAAAAAGAAAAGCAGAGGGGAAGGGCCAACAGTATGAAATGTGGCAGTGAGCCCTGGAGTGAAGGAGGGCTACAGGCGGACCCCGGGTTGTACTGGGGTCAGAGGGTGCCCACCCGCGTTGCTGGCCTGGAGGCAGAGGCTCTGCCTCAGTGTTCCTGCTAATAGCCCTGATATGAGGGTTCTGAAACCCCACTATCAGCCAGTGATCACCCCAGGGCCCCTCACTGCCTCTGGGACACGGGACGGAGCCCTCCAGTGTCTTTGATGTTGCTGCGGATACTATAGGGAAGCCATCCTCATTGCTCATCAGAGAGTAGGTGCAGGTAAGACCCCGGGAGAGACTCCTGGAGGACCCCGGGGGTGAGGGGTGACGGCAGCCCTGCCAGCGCTGCTGGAAGCGTAGACTGGCCCTGAGGCAGGGGGACGACCAGGCTGACTTCGGCAGGAGTCAGCGAGTCTCTGGCGCCCAGGGGGGGCGGGTGGGCGAGGACAGTGTTGAGGCTTGAAGGTTTGAGGAGGCAAAAGCCAAATCCCGGTGCCCAGGCATGGAGAGTGGGCGCTGCCCAGGCTTGGCAGAGAGCGGGCTGAAAGATGCAGTGCCAAGGTGGGGAGAGGGGCTGCCAGGGCTGGAGATCAGAGGAATGGAGGGGGGAGGGCCCAGGCACTGTCAGGGCTTGAAGCAGGAGGCTGCCGGGGGCAGGGGGCGGGGAAGGGCGGAGAGTGGGGGATCAGTGGAGCCAGGGGGTGGCCAGGAGGAAGTGGGTAATGCCAAGGGAGCAATGGTAGAAAGCCAGTGCCAGCTTGGGGCTGGGGGCTGGAGGCGGGGGTGGGCTGGGCTGGAGGGAGCCCTAGAGCTTACTCTTTCCCTTGTTCTCATTCAGTTGTGCAACAAAAACCAATGCCTTTTTTGGTGAGTTCTAAAACCTCTGTTAGTGAGTTTCAGGGTTGACAGGGCCCTCTGGGGTCATCTTTTCCAGTCCCTTCTTTCTTTGCACAGATGGGGATAGTGATGCCCACAGTGGGGAGGAGGGCTGGCCTTTCCAGGGCCACCAAGTGCATCTAGTGAGGGACCTATGTGTCCAGGTCTGTATCAGACCTGTGGGGTACTGGGTGGGGAGTTGGGAGCTGGGATGGGGGTTGCCTGAGTGAAGGTTTCCAGATTTGGCCAAGGAAGCCAGTGGTCTTGTTGGGGCGGCAGACCAGGGCCAAACACATCGAAACCCAGCCAGCCATAGAAGGCCACACGCACTGCTGGGGCAACACTCTGGGACAACAGTGAAATGAGCTGGGACTTTTGGAAGAGGGGGTCCTAGGGAAGCTGTAGCTTTGGGAGAGTTCAAAAAAATGGGGCAGCACTAAATTCATTAGGAATTCATTTTCAATGGAAATCAAATGACCTACATGTACTAGAAAAGACTTTGCTGGGCACCTGGGTGGCTCAGTCATTAAGCATCTGCCTTCGGCTCAGGTTACGATCCCAGGGTCCTGGGTTCGAGCCCTACATTGGGCTCCCTGCTTGGCAGGAAGCCTGCTTCTCCCTTTCCCACTCCCCCTGCCTGTGTTCCGTCTCTCACTGTGCGTCTCTCTCTGTCAAATAAATAAAATGTTAAAACAAACAAACAAACACTTTGCAGGACAAAAACGCATCCTGTAAGGTGGGATTATTACTGGTTGTCTGGACCTGACATAGGTTCCTCAGCTGTCCTAGGGGCTCAGGCCGTGGGGATCCTGGTCTGCAGGTAATCCCGAGGCCTGTAAGTCTGTCAGGGGACAGAGCTAAGGGCTTTCTTTTAATTTTCATCAGCTGCGGGGCCCAGGAACACATACCATCAGCCAAAGACAAAGGTCATTTGGGAAGGGCCCTTGGAGAATGTGGATCCCCCTCCCCATTTTACAGTGGAGCAGACCGAGGCCCAGGGAGAAGTAACATAATCGTCCACACAACCATCTCTTCCCCCAACATTTCGTTTATTTCCAAGATGTGTCCGAAATCTTGCATGTGAGTGGAGACGCACTTGGCATTCTGGGAGGGCGTTGGCCTGACGGGGGATGCCTCAGAGGGGAGGGTATGCTCCTAGATGAATGCTCAGGGGAGCTGGCCTGCCTGAGCAGAGCGGTGGGGATCGGCCCTGTCGTCCTCCGTCCTCCGGTCAGGAAAGGGGCCCAGTGGTCGCCTCCACCTCAGGACCCTCCCCCGTGGCCCATTTGGCTGCAAAGGCCTTTGGAAGGGCAGCCCGCCGCTGGGGAAGGATGGGGTATCCAGCATCTGCCAGGGGCTGCAGGATGGGACCCATTTAGCCTCCATAGTCATCTAACCCCCATGACTCAGGCCTGGCCCTGCCCGTGGAGGGCAATGGGCCAGCCTGAGCTCATCACCACTGCCCGGAGCATAAGTGGTAAACAAGATCACCCTCTGCCTGCCGCCCATGAGAGGAAACAGGAAAAAGGGTGAGGTGGGGGCTCCCCAAACATTCCACCTGGCTCCAGCCATCTGCATAACACACGTCATGGGTGTCCGTGGGGCCCTGTGTTGGGCTCTTGAAGGTGGGTGATGTGTGGGGAAGTGTGTTTGCCTTCACGCGTGTCCTCAGTGGCACTATGGCCCACCTTTTCCAGGGGCCAAGTCAGCCAGGGCTCACGGGGACCATTCCACCCCCTCCCAGGTAACTGGGGGCCATGTGTCGTTGGCTCATGAGGTTGGGCCTGAAGGCTAGGGCTCCCCATGGATTAACACCTAGGGTGACCTGCTGGATCTCCGCCTCCTGGCCTTCAGGCCTCATGGCTCAAAACCGTGTGCTGGGGTTGGAGGGGGGTTCCCTATGGCTTCTGGGAGCCTCTCACAGGCTGAAGTTGCTGTGGGCCCCCAGCTCCTTCTGTCCCTCCACCTCACTCTCTCTCCTTCTGTCGTCCTCCGCTCCCTCCCTCCCTCAGGCCTTTCTCTGTCTTCCTCCTTTTCTTTTAGACCCACTTTCTCCATCTTTCCTCCGCCTCCCCTCTCAGCCGCGTAATCGGCATTACTCCTAGGAGCCGCCAGATGGCAGCAGTGCATCACGGGTCCTATACTTGCTGGGGAATCCTTGCGGGTATGTGGGTGGGGGGGGGGACATGCCGCCAACCTCACCCTTCACAACACCCACACCCTGCCCAACACTCCTCTGGGACTTTAGACATGGAGGAAAACAGCAGAAGGCTCCAGGCAGGGCCGGGGTGGGGGCCTGGAGCTCCTGGAGCCACTCTAATGTCCCCTGCAGGGTAGCACCTGGCCTTTGCTCCTGGAAGCCGGGAGGGCCTGGTGAGCATCCCTGCTTTACACATGAAGATGAGACCCAAAGAAATGAAGTCACTGGTCCAAGTTGGGACCAGTTTCTGCCTTTCCCTTTGTTCTGTGTACTTTCCTGTTGTCTCTTCTGATGAAGAGGCAGCCCCTGTCTGCTCTCGGGGAGCCCCCAGGCTGATGGGCAAAGATAGCTTTGTCCCAGGAACCACAGAACGGGGGAGACAAAGGGGTAACCTTCTGGGGCCCCTACTGATTTTGAGCCAGAGCTAGGTGAAGGCAGTCGGGGCAGGCTTCCTGGAGGAGGCAGGGACCAAGAGCAGGGGAAGGTAGGCTGAGTAAAGGCAATGCTTTCCACGGAGGCTCTCAGGCCAGGAGCTGCTCAGTGGACCTCATGTATGGGGAGCAGCTGGGGTGGGCTGCTGCAGTCCTGGAGGCAGGGGAGGGAACCACGTTGACCCTAATTTGGGCCAAGCTCCTTTACTGGCCCATTGCCCTGCCCCACCCACTCAGTCCCTGTCCCGCTGGGAAGCCAGCAGTGGGCTGGGGACAGGAGGCCCAGGGTGGGGTCCCTTCCCCAGGGCCCGAGCAGGATCCTGAGCCGGCTGTGGCAGTGCCCAGGAGCCAGAAAGGAGCCACCGCCCCCCACCCCCTTGGGCCCCTCTGTAATTAGGGCTATTTTTAGGCCCCTCTTCCTTCCTATTTCAGGCCTCTGGACTGGGCCGGAGAGTGGGCTGTCCTGGGGCCGAGGGCTGGAGCCGCTAAACTGGGCCGTGGCGTGGGAGCTGCAGCCACAGTGCAGACCACAGCGGGGGCGGAGTCCTGGCGGGGGAGGGGAGCCAGGACGTGGCCAGGCCCAGGGCAGGGCAGGGTCGGGGTGGAGCTTGGATCCTCTGACCCCTCCCCGTCCCCTCACTGCTCTGCCCCACGCTGGCCCATCCCTCTGTCCTGTTGCCCCCAGCCCCGCTGGTTCCAGGCGGTGAGCCCTGGGTCCGCATCTCCGTGTGTCAGAGACTGTGCAAACCCAGGACTGTCACCCTCGGAGAGGTGCCCGGGTTGTCCATAGCTACGACCAGTGTTTATGGCGCGCTCACAGTGTGCCGGTACTGTCTCAGCCCTTAACCTGTATTAACTCATTCACTGTGGCCAACAACACTAGGAGGACCGTGCTATTTTATCCCCATTTTACAGATAGGAACACTGAGGCCCAGAGGGAGCCCGTTTTCCATGTACCCGGCTTGGTCTCGCATGGCCTGCTTTCAGGGAGCATTCTTGTCTCTTCAATGGGGTTTAAAAACAAGGACCCTGAGAGACATGGTTCTCTTCTTTCTGTCCTTGCAGGCTCCATGCTGAGGGGCCCAGTGCTCAGTCAGGCATGGCTCCCGCTGATGATCGGCCTGTCCACCGTCCGACAGTCCGTGGCCTGTCCTGCAGGCGGAAGGGTGGGTCTGGCCCAGCTGGTTCCAGTTAGGCACAAGAAAGCTGGCGAGGGGTATATTTAGCCCTGGTTTCTGGAGGAGCCAGAGGTCTTTCATCCTTGGAGGCTCTGGCCACAGTGGGACTCAGGCTGCCAATGCTGGGCTCATGGGCTGCGGGGCAGGCAGGCTTTGGGGCAGGGAGTGGGGTCAGGGAGGAGAAGGGGCACATCCCTGAGGCTGGGGGGAGAGTGACCACGGTATCCAGGGCAGCCGAGGTCTGGTTGCTTTGCTCAGGATGTGTTTCTGTAGGCCGGAGGGCTTCTGGTGGAGGTGTGGGAGGTATGGGAGGGGAGGGCGGACCCAGGGTAGACTAGCTCAGGCCTAGCTCAGGCTTCACGAGTCCACGGCCTGGGGCTCATTACCAGGGCTTTGCCCTCTTTGGGGGTGGGGAATTACTCTTAGGAGGGGTAGGCAGGGGACAGAGTTCAAGGAATAGGAAGGGTGGGGGGTGGCTTCTCTGTTCCCTCTCAGGAGACTGACATGTTTGGGCAGAGATGTCTGGAGACAGTGGGAGGGCTGGGGAGCAGGTCCACGTGTGCAAGAGAAGAGGACAGAGGCATGCGGAGGGGCCGCCATGCGGTGTATTCAAGTGTGCGGAGGACGCACACCCGTTTGACTCAGTGCCACGTGTCCCAGGACAGCGGGCAGTCACCGAGCACCGTGTGACCGGGCTGCCAGCCTGCGATGCCGGGCCGTGGCGGGGCCTGTGGCCAGGTTTCTATGGCGATGCAGGGCTGAGAGGACCCATGGGTGACCGTGGCCTTGCTCCCCCGTGGGGGATCAGGACGGTTGGTCACCCTGTTTCTGGGGCGCAGCTGACCAGTACGGTGGTGACTGAGGGGCTGTGTGATTGTGTGAGGGTGTTGGTCTCTGTGTGTGTGACGTGGAGACACACGTGTGAGGGCAGTGTGGGCCTTTGGCTGTGTGTGCATGCCTGCGTGTGTGTGTGTGTGTGTGTGTGTAGATTGTCACGGGGTGTGTGTGTGTGTGACTGGGTGTGTGACGGCAGCCAGGCCAGCCGCCACCAGTCGGCTTTCTATTGCAAACAAGGCCCGTTCAGCTGAGGGTCATGCCCTATTGTCCTTCCGGGGACCCCCACCCCAAAGCCGCAGGCCCTCTGGGCCTGAGGGAGGGAACCCTACAGGTTGTAAGCATCTGTCTCTCCCCTAATCCTCTCACCCCACTCCCTCCGACCGTCCCCACAGACGGCAGGCTTCTACCTGCCCCAGGGCGGGAGGCAGGGGAGAGAAAGAGGAGCCTGCCCGCCTGCCCGCCGCCCCTCTGTGTCTCTGCGCTCAGACAAAGAGCTCACCCTGGTCTCTGTGGGCGTCTGGGAGACGCTGGGGGGATTAGCTGCCCGCGCCGCCCTCTCCCCACCTCGTGCCAGCCCACCCGGCTGGCACCAACACCTCGGAGCCCAGGGGCGGTGCCCTCACCGCAACCTCTCCAGCTCCGAGTGTGTGTGTGTGTGTGTGTGTGTGTGTGTGTCTCCTCCCCCAGAACCCTGGTGGAAGCAGAGGCACAGCCCATAGAGAAGCAGGTCCTGGGGCTCACACCTCCCACTGTGGGTCAGGACTGGGTCTCCCCTTGGTTTCTACTTTCCCATCAACCAAGCAGGTCCTACCAGGTCCTTGTGGCACCTTTGTGTCTTTGAGTACCATTCCTGGCCCTTGTACCCTGCTCCTCTCAAGGGAGCTCTCAAGACTGCTGACTGCTCCTCAGACCTTCCAGACCTTTCCCTTTGCATTCCTAGGGGAGGACCTGATGGGGCCGGTTGAGCCTCAGGGTTGGGGGGAGAAGGGAGTGGGCACCCCTGCCATGACAGCGTCAGCGTTGGGTCAGAAGGGCTAGGCTCAATGGAGGAGACCTGGGGAATGACCTCAGGTCTCTGTTGCTCACTGTGGATCTGGAGAGCTCCTGTGGGTTCTCCATCGGGGAGGGTGAGGGCACGGTTAGAGTCACCGGCTCACGACTTCGAAGCTAACCTTTGCTGTGTATTGTGCAAAACCAGACGCGATCCTCCAAATTCTTTCACATTAACTCTCACTGGATTTTTCTCAACAGATAAGGGAGGGGTTGCTTCTTTTCCCGTTTCACGGACGTTTAGACAGAGGCTCTGAGACACTAAAGGATTTCCCTGTCCCATATCTGGTGAGCAACAGGGCCAGGATGGACCCCGGGGTCTTGCTTCTGTGTCAGGAGAGCCCCTTCGGCCTTCGGGTGGCCGGGCCTCTGCCTCCTCTGTACCTTGTCCCTGCCACTGCTTGAGAAACCTGGGGATGGAAACAGGCCAGCGGGACCTGGGGGAGATGACCTGGGCCCTCCCTGAATCACACCCCACCCTTAAGCAATAGGGCTCCATTCCTCGGGCAGTTCTCGCCATCCCTCCCGGGCTGCTGTGGCTATTTGTGGAAACTCCCTTCCTCTCCTTGCCGACTGGGTCGGGATCTACTTTGTCCCAAAGCCCTCTCCCTATTAATGTTTTCTACAAAAATGTGATTCTCTGGGTTTAGTCCCCTCCTGCTGCAGGTGTCTCCTATCGTTCAGTCTTTGGGGGAGGCCGCAAAGCAGGGACGCCTTCCCACCCGTGAGAGTAGACTGCCAAGAAGGAAGCTCGATTTCTCAATGGCTGAAAGAGGCTGTGGAGGCTGGGAGCTGGCGCAGCACCTGGAAAATAAATCATGATCAACACACGGAGATGGACATACAGTGCCGAGTGGGTGGGTGATATATGGAGGAGGGTGAATGATTGCACAGGTGAGGGGGCGGGGGATGCATGGGGGCTGTGGGAGAGCAGGTAGGTGGGTAAGGAAGTGGGTGGGACGTGTGGATGGGTAGGTGGGCGGAGTTTGAATGGATGGGTGGGTGAGTAGTTAGATAAATGGGTGCATCGGTGAGTGGTTGAATGATAGATTGTGAGGTGGTTGAGGATGGACGGTTGGAAGGATGGATGGATGGAGATGGATGGGACAGTGGGTGGATAGGTGTGTGAGTAGATTTGTGGCAGGAATCTTGGAGCCTGGAGGTGCCTTTAGAAGACCGGCTATACACAGGGAATGAATTTTCCATGGTTTTGATCAGTTCTCAATGGTCTGGGCTGATGGACAGAAACCATGCCATGGAAAAATCTAGAAGATGCTGATTGGACTCAACCTGATTTATGTCATATTTGGGGGTGGGAGTGGGCAACGGGCTCTCACCTCTCAAGTCTGAGGGTCTGTGCATTTGTGACCTTCAGTCACACAGGCCGATGTGGCTCGTCTTGGGAGCCCAGCTCGGACTCTTCTCTTGCTCGGCCGACACCTTCCTTGCTCCCGCGCTGGGAAGGACAGACTCTCCTCCCAGATGGACACAGAGTACGGACGGCACTGGCATGATTCTCCCTCATCTGTCTCTGGCGGGCTCCCTCCTCCCTCAGAGTCAGGGAAAGGTGAGCGGACTCTCTGAGGGTCCAGTGTTTCTTTCAAGTTTCCCCGAGGGTAGTCAGCATGGAGAGGCCCCAAGTCATAGAGGTTGGCCTGGCATCTGCCAAGTGGTGTGATGGGGTCAGGAAATTAACAGCAGCAAAGCTCCCCTGACAACAGAAGGGGGACAGTGGCGAAAGCTCCCTGAGCTATTCCCTGGAATGAGGGGAGGCTACCAGGAGCTGTAGCAAGACGCAGAGCTCAGGGGCGCCTGGGTGGCTCAGTCGGTTAAGCGTCTGCTTTCAGCTCCTGTCATGATCTCAGGGTCCTGGGATCAAGTCCCACATCGGGGTCTCTGCTTAGCAGGGAACCTGCTTCTCCCTCTCCCTCTGCTTGTGCTCTCTCTCTCTCTCTTTCAAATAAATGAATAAAATCTTAAAAAAAAAAAAGACACAGCACTCAGATGCCAGGGCTGGGGTGTGCTTGGCAGGGGGATGGCTGGGGCGGGCTGTGAAATCATTTCTCTGTCCCACCCCAGGTACCAGGCCTCTTCTGGGGTTCGAAAGGACTCTCTTTGGCCCTTCTCTTGGGGCGGGGGGAATCTCCCCTGGCAGAAGGGGGAGTCTGGATGGCTCCACTTTCTGTGACATTAAAGGATCCTCATGCAGATTGCCTGCTGGATGCCAGACACCTTGCAGACAGTTCCACAATTTCCTTTCAAGGTAGGGAACATTTTCCTCCATTTTATAGATGACGAACTGGGCTCTCAGAAAAGCAGAAGAGTGTGCCCAGGATTACCAGTCTAGGAGGTCATAAAATCAAGGTTCCTCTTCAAGTTGGCCTGGCTTCTCTGCCTCACGCAGCCTCTCATTTCTGAGAACCCCCCCTCTACACCCCCCTCCTGGAGTCTCAGGTCCAGATGCAGGAACAGGTCCAAGGAGCCCCAGCTTGAATGACACATCAAGGAGACACAGGAGAAGATTCCAGAAGGACTTTCTTGCCCACTGGGTGTAGAACTCCTGAGAGGGCAGACGAGGAAGGGTGGAAAGACACGTTCTTTAGAGAAGGCCACCTTGGTGTTCCAGCACAGCTGACTTGCTGGCCTGAGACTGGAGATGATCAGAGGCCAGAGGCCATCTGGAGAACCGCCCCCCTCCCCCCACTGGCCACCGCCATCCAGTGGGGCCAAGAGGGGCTGGAATCCCCTGCCTGGGTGGGACTTGGGAGTCTTGAGAGAGTTTTCTGAATCAGAGGAAAGGCAGATCATGCAGACTGGTGCTAGACAGAAGCTGGGTGGTTCGGAGCCCATCTCCGGATGCCAAAAGTGGGTCTGGGGGAATGCCGGGACCTATTTGCTGGGAGACGGACAGGGAGATGGTAGCTGCAAGAACCATGAGGGAAGCCAATCTAGACAGTCCCTGGGGCCAGAAGCCAGCCATGCCCCTGGGGATGCTGGGAGGGCAGTGGGGCCAGCTGGAGGGGATGCTGGGAGGGCTGGGGACCAGGTGACTCAGGCCCCTGGCCAGTTGAACAACTGGGTGGAGGGCTGGGGGCTAGGGGCTGGGGCAGGGGAGGGTGGAGATGGGAGGTCCAGGTGGGCCTGAGCAGAGGGCGGCCCCTCCTGTGTCTCCCCTTGTCCTGTTGGCCTCCCTCCTCTCTCTTTGATGCTTCTCACCACAGACTTCAAACAGGCTGCCCTGTGCTTCCACCGCCATCCATAATTAGGGCTTCTCGTTCGCTCCCTTCCCTGCTCTGATCTGGCTCTGGCTCTCCTGTAGTCTTTGTCTCTCCACCCTCTCCCCTTCTCCCTCTTTCTCTTTCCCTCTGCTCCTGGTTCTCTGGTGCTCAGGTTCTAGACTTGTCCCCCAGCCTCCCCAGGCTGCTGTTCTGCCCTCCCTTCCCTTCCATCTGTCGCAGTCTCTTCTCTCTGTCTGACTGTCCACTTGGCTTTTCTGTCTCCTTTGCTGTAGATTTTTTCCATCTCTGCAACCTCTGCCCGTGTCTCTCCTTTCCCTCCTTCCTTCCTTTTGAAGGGATCTGCACCCCCTTCCCACGTTGAAGGCTGTCCTTGGCTGTGCCTCCCAGGGTTGAGACTAGCCCTGGGACAGGCCTGTGGGCTGTCAGCTTCTTCCCCATGGGAGCCCTCTAGGCTCTCAGCATGGCCCTGGGGCCTCCCACTCCACCCTGGACTTCCTTCAGGCCCTTCCCAGCTCTGGTTTTTCTGGCCAGGCTGACCTCCCTCTCAGTGGCCGCCTTTGTGACCCTACGACAGGTGATGCCTTGTCCATTCTCTTTCCTGGGAGAAGATTCACTGTCTCAGTGGGAGACTTTACAAGTCCTGGAAAATAGGGGATGAAGAACCCTACAGATCCCCCAGCACTGGGGCTTGGACCGGACCTTGAGCCCTGCTGGGGCCCAGGCATCCCTGGCTCTATCAGGCATAGGGCTTCCCTGTGTCCCGACCAGGGAAAAGGCTCCCCCCTCCCCATGTCCAACCCCCCAGGGCACCTGGTGTCCTCGACTCAGACCCCCTTGGAGAGACTGGCCTTAAGGGGTAAGCCTTGTGCAGTGAGTGGTCTGGATGTGGATAGACCCCCAGGGCAGAGGGAGCCGGATTGAACCCTCCCTTCATGCTGCAGTTCCGGACTGGCCCCGTCCTCCCTGGACTGTGTCCCGAGGACACCGTGAGGGGGGGTGATAATGAGAGGGGTGTGACTAACTTCTAGGTTGGACATGATGTTTGCCAGCTAACAGTGCCCTTCCCTGGTCATGTGGGAGCCTCCTGACCTCCACTATGGCTGGGGAATGAGATGACCACATCCTTTTTACAGATGAGGACTCCCGGGGCCCAGGGATTTCCCAGATATCCCTCCAGGGCCTCTCCTAGAAGGCGAGGGCAAGCTGGCAGGGCAGGGGACTCAGAGCCCCATGGGAGCCCGGGCTCCAGACCATGGGCAACAGGCGGGACACCTGGGTGGTTCTGTTCCGTTCTAGATTCTAGGCCAAGATGGGTGCCCACTGGGTAGATGGGAGCTCGGGAGTTGTGGGGCTATACAGGAACCCTAATTTTGGGCATTTCTGGACAGACCCCAGGAAAGAGCATGCCTGGAGTATGCCGGGGGATGGGGTGGGATCAGGAACTCAGTGGGCTGGGGGGGGTACCCCCTCAGAGTTGGCCAGACCTCGGGCAGAGGGGGCTCGGTCTGGCAAACAAAAGATGTGTGAGTGTGTGTGTTCATGCGCATGATGGTGAGGGAGTGTGTGATTGTGTGTGCATGTGTGAGTGACGGGGGGTGTGTGCATGCTCGGTGTTCTTGTGCCACTATAAGCAGGTGTGCGAGCAGGTGTGCTTGTGTGAGTGAGCGTGTGCAGTCAAGGGAGCCTGTCTCCGGATGGGAATGAGGGAGAGGGACTGCGTCGGCCAACGGGTCCCCAGTGTGTGTGTGTGTGTGTGTGCGCACACGCGCGCGCACATGCACGCACAGTGCCCCGGCTCTCAGATGGTGAGCGTGGACACAGACACACGGACATCCACAGATGTGAGCAAAGAGCTGTGAGAGTCTGGGCCCATGTGCGCATGTGTTGGTTCTCTCCCCATCTTTGGGATTAGCACACCGGGCCACCCGCCTCCCTTCCCTTTCCTCTTTCTTTCTCCCCTCCGGACTCAACCATCCTTTGAGGACCAAGTGCTGGGACCACTGCCCACTTCCAGCAGCACCCTGGGGACATTCTTTTCTCCCTTGGCTGGCAAGAAGGGGAGGCAGAGCTGGGGTTGGGGTGGCTGGTTCAGGAAGGACAGGCATGGAGGCCCCTATCCCGGTGAGGCCAGGGAGCAGAGGAGGGGAGGAGGAAAGTGGCCTCCTGGCCTTCCTCTTCCCCGCCAACCCAACACCCCGTGTGGGAACAGGAACAAGAGAGATTGTTCTGTGTCAGTGCCTGAGTCCTGAGTGTGTGTGACCTGGGACCACGCGGGGTCAGGGAGGCGGCCCCGGCCTCACCTTCCCTTGCTTCTCTGGACCTCTGCTCCTCACTTGTGAAGGCCTCTCCTCCTGGTTCCAGCATCTGGCTCCCTGGGTCTCACCCTGTCCCCTACCCTAAGAAACCTGGCCTCTTCTCCCACCTCTGCTGACTTGGCAGGGCCTCTGGTCTGAGGTTCTTGGCTGGGAAGAAGTCTGGAAGAGTGAAGGAGGGTTTTCTGTTGTTGTTTTTTTTTCTTTTTGCCTTTAGAAATTGGGGATTTGGGCTAAGGTTGGCATGCTCACCCCAGACAGACTTGTCTGAGCACACCTCTGAGGCAGGGAGGGACAGGTCTTTCTGTCACCATGCCCCGGGATTGGGGAGGCTTGGGCACGAGGGCAGAAGAGCACCAGGCCCAAGACAGGCAGTCGGTGTTCTGCGGAGCCCCCATGTGAGGGAGGAGGAGCAGCCTTGGCTGGGGACCCCTTGGCTTGATGGGAGAGACAAGACACACCGGATACCTGGAGAGCTGGCTCCACGATGAGCCGTCAGCCAGAGCCTGGAGACCCACAGCAGAGTAGCCACTCAGTTCTTTGGATGAATGAAAGGAAAAAAGGAAGAAAGGAAAGCAGGAGAGCTGGAGGGGACAGGGGGACAGGTGGAATTGAGCCGCAAGGCTCTGGGTGGCTTCCTGAAGGCCACCTGAAGGACGCAGAGACCCCCGTTTCACCCTGGAACTTTGCATGCTTCAGCGGCTGACATATTTGGACCATCAGGGGGCTTCACTAAAACCCTGGCTCCGAGCCCTCCAACTGTCCTTCCTTCATCATCTCTTCTTCCCTCCGCCTCAATCTCCCACTAATATTTTGGGGAGACTGTCTCTTTGGCATCCCAGATGGCTGTGGAGGGGCTCCCTGCCTGCCTCGGCACAAAAGGGTGGCGATAGTGGCAAGAGCCACACCAGGTCATCTCTGTGGGGGCAGGTGGGATGGGGAGACGCTGTGGGGAGCTCTGGAGAATGGAGCCCCTGGGGGTATCTGGGGCCCACCCATTCCCAGGTAACCTGCTTGGCTGCAGCCTCAAAAACAAGGTTCAGAGAACC
Organism: Mellivora capensis; assembly: GCA_004024625.1. Classification (NCBI taxonomy): domain Eukaryota; kingdom Metazoa; phylum Chordata; class Mammalia; order Carnivora; family Mustelidae; genus Mellivora; species Mellivora capensis. The sequence continues at coordinate 300,746 of PISX010000291.1, forward strand.
CCAGAGATGAGTGGGTGAGTGGGTGGAAACAGGCTCCAGGCCACTCCCTCTTGGATGATTCCAGCACTGTGAACCCGCTCTGCCTTCCTGTGCCCTGCTCTCTGCCCCAGGGGCCTTGTCTTGGGAGTCCGATGGGGGGAGGGGCAGCGGGGCGGGGGTCGGGGTGTCCCAAGACCTGAGACTAGTTTTCCCCCAACACCTGGAGACACAGAGGGTAGGGAATTCACATCCGCATCTGACTGTTTCCAGCTTCAAGGAAGAGGGAAGTGGTGGGTGTCACCAAGGATAGAAGGATCCAGAATTAAATCCTGATGGTAGATGGGCCCATTCCTTCCTTTCTAGAAGGTCAAGGTTCTGGAGGGCTGAGAGTGAGCTGGCCCTTCGCCGGACCCTTGAGTTTGTGAGCCCTTTACAGTTCACACATTAGCACACCTGATCTAATTCGGAGCCCGGGGGGTCCTGAGATGCAGGCAGGAGTGGGCTTGTTTCCCCCACTTTGCAGATGAGGAAGCTGAGGAGGAAGGCACCCCGGCAGTTCAGGAAGAGTGCCAGGTGCTGGGGTCAGGGGCCTGTCTTTTCCACTCTGCCTTATTATTTACCACATTCAGGAAATCATTTGGTTTGGTCCGTAAAGCCAGGAAAGCCTCATGTCCCTTGTGGGCGCGTTGTGTCTGCCTCAGACCAGGGAGAGTGGTTGGGCTCACCTCAGGCTGAGTCCAGACCCCTCCCCACCCTAACAAGGCCATAGTCTCTCAAGTTCTGTCCTCCCCCGCCCCGCCAAGCCTGGCCACTCAGGCTCCCTTCTGGGGAAGCGGCACCCTCGATCCAGGGGTCGTGCCTGGGAGCCTCAGCCAGCATCTTGCAGCTCTGGGGCTTGCTGGGGGCAGGCAGGAGGCATGGGGGCCCAGGCTGGCCCCAGACAGGGCTGCCCCTCCATGAGATGCCTATGGGAGCCCTTTGATCTGGTCATCTTACCCAGAGCCCAGAGCCAATGCAGTGCCCTGCTAGTGGCTGGCCAGGCCACTCTAGGGCATATTTTTCTCTGGGTGACAGCTCCTCACCCTGGCCCCTGGTGTCCTCTCCGTGCCCTCCCCCAACAACCTAGACACCTCAATTGACCATCTCAGGACCCTGCGTCTTCCCCCTTCCTGCTCTGTAGCGGGCTCCCACTGGAGGCTGCACCCAGCAGGCACATTACCCAGGGGACCTCGTGGAATCTGCTGGAGACTAGGCGTGTCCTTATGCCCCATTTTAGCGGATGAGGAGCTGAGGCCCAGGAAGGCAGAGTGATTCACTCAAGGTCACACAGCAACTGGCAGAGCCCGGCTTACGTCTATCAGGCTCCCAGGCAGAGGGAATGTTACAGAAGGAGTTCAGAGCTTGGGAAGGGCTTTGAATGCCTCACTGAGGAGCCTCAACTTGATTTTGTAGGTGGAGATTTTCCTGTTGTTGTTTTTTTTTTTTTTAAGATTTTATTTATTTATTTGACAGACAGAGATCACAAGTAGGCAAGAGAGGCAGGCAGGGAGAGAGAGGAGGAAGCAGGCTCTCCGAGGAGCAGAGAGCCCGATGTGGGGCTCGATCCCAGGACCCTGGGATCATGACCCGAGCCGAGAGCAGAGGCCTTACCCCACTGAGCCACCCAGGCGCCCCGAGATATTCCTGTTGTTTTTTTTTTTTTTAAGATTTTATTTATTTGAGAGAGAGGCAGTGAGAGAGAGCATGAGCGAGGAGAAAGTCAGAGGAAGAAGCAGACTCTCCGCGGAGCTGGGAGCCGGATGCGGGACTCGATCCCAGGACTCCGGGATCATGACCCGAGCCGAAGGCAGTCGTCCAACCAACTGAGCCACCCAGGCATCCCGATATTCCTGTTTTTAAACAAGAAATCACACAGCAAGAGCAGAGAGCCAGACTGCCTGGGTCCAAATCTTGCTTTGAATATCCTTGCTGTACGACCTTGGGCAAGTTACTTAACCTCTCTGTGCCTCATTTTGTTCATCTGCACAAGGTGAATGGTAATAGTGCCCAGGCTTACTGTGAGGGTTAGGTGAGTTAATGAGCCCGAGCACTTTGCATTGCATTGGTATTGGTGGCTTCCGGGCGGTCCCTTCCCTTTCTGACCACCCTCCCCCCACCCCCTCATCATCCTCTCTTTGAGGAATAAGAGACACTGTCTGGAGTTAGGAACTGAGCCTGTGAGCTGCTGAGGACAGAGACCCCCATGTGTCCTGCTGGCTGCCCAAGGCCTGTGCATTTGAGTCAGGTGGGGGCAGGAAGGCAAAACAGAAAAGTCTGGAGTGACCCAAAATAGCCTTCCTAATGACTAGATGTGGCTCAGTTCGCAGAAGAGGCACGAAGGGGATGCCTCCTGGTCTGGGATGTCAGGGTAGAGGGTCTTCGGGAGCTGGGTGCTGGGTGAGGAGGAGACGGGGCGGGCTTCTGCCAGGAGGGCTGAGAGGGAGGGAGGAGTGGGCTGGAGAAGGATGGAGGAGGCTGGGAGGGGATTGAAACCCACCCCTGGGCGGGAGGGTGAAGGCAGGCCTGCTGGCAGAGGAGGCCGCCAAGACAGAAAGGTGGAGACAGCGGCCACCGCCCAGGTGGGAAGATAAGTGTCTGGAGAGGCTCCCAAGCCACCCACACACTATGTCCCCTAATCCCGGCTCACTCCTCCCGAGGCTGTGGCTCCAGGTCTGCTCCCTCTCATCTCTCAGGAGCCCACCCCCTACCCTGGGCTGGAGCCAGGAGGGAGGCTGTGGACAAGGAGCAGACGGAGCCCCCAGAGCACAGGGTGGTCCCCGGGCTGACCCGGCTGGAGGGGCGTCCCAAGGCCTGAGAGGCACATGGCCTTTTTTTTTTTCTTTTTTTAAGATTTTATTTATTTTTTTGACAGAGAGAGAGAGAGACAGTGAGAGAGGGAACACAAGCTGGGGGACTGGGAGAGGGAGAAGCAGGTTTCCTGCTGAGCAAGGAGCCTGATTCGGAGCTCGATCCCAGGACCCTGGGACCCAAAGGTAGACACTCAATGACTGAGCCACCCAGGTGCCCGGGCACATGGCCTTTCCTGATGGTGGCAGGGGGCAGTAGGCTGAGGGGGCAGGATGGGATCTCAGCTGGGATCCCACTGGCTGTCTCCCAGTGGGAATTAACAGAGGAACAACTTGTTTTTTTCCTCCCCTCCCCACTCTCTCCTTCCCTTTATTCTTTTTCTACCGCCGAGCACTTTGCTTGGCATGCAGTAGGCATTCAACGATTATTTTAATTAATAAACAGAGCTAGAAGATGCAGAGTCTACGGTTTCTGCTAATGACCTAATGCCAGGATCCTGCGCCTTGGGCCGTGAGGACAAAAGTCGGGGCAGGAATTGGGGCTGGGGTTGGTGGTGGGCAGGGGAGGGCCCTGAGACAAGATGTAGGGGTGAACTCTAGGATGAGACCCAGAGGGGATGGGTCTGTAGTCTGTATCTTTTCTCAGCAGCCAGGATTGGGTGGAGGAAAACAAGAGAAATGGGTGAAGGACTGGACTGTGAAATTAATTAATTAATTTTCACAAACAAAACAGGTAAATAATTGGACATAAAATTCCAATTATGTCCCTTGAATTCAGAGCTTCCCATGCTGTAGTTGTGGGAACATCTCCATCACAGTTTCTGCTGTATGGGATCTTTACATTTAAAGTTAATAAATTTGGTATCAACCCACTTTTTTTTTTTTTTTTAAAGTAGGCTCCATATCCAGCATGGAGTCTGACCCAGGGCTTGAACTCAGACCCTGAGATTCAAGACCTGAGCTGAGATCAAGATTCAGCTCCTCAGGGGTGCCCGGGTGGCTCAGTCGTTAAGCGTCTGCCTTTGGCTCAGGTCATGATCCCAGGGTCCTGAGATCAAGCCCCACATTGGGCTCCCTGCTCTACGGGAAGCCTGCTTCTCCTTCTTCCACTCCCTCTGCTTGTGCTCTCTCTCTGTCAAACTAATAAATAAAATTGTAAGGAAAAAAAAAGTTTCGGATGCTGAACTGACTGAGCCACCCAAGCGCCCCTCAACCCACTTTTTAAACTTTGCTCCTCTACTGCTTACTGGCTATGTGACTGGGGCAAGTCCCTTGACTTCTCTGTGCTTCTGTTTCCTCATCTGTGGAGGGGATGAGAGTGCTCCTCTTATTGGGTTATTGGTAGGGTTGCGTTTGTGGCTGTAAAGCGGCTAGAAGTGGGCCTGATGAGTGTAAAGGGCGATGTGTTTGTTAAACAGAATAAGTAAATAAGCATGTCTGAGCGATGACATCTGGGAAATTGTGGCTTGACGCACCAGTTCTATGTCCTCACCCATATTAAAATAGTGAACTCTTAGCTATACCTGTGCCTAACGTCCTTCCACACCACCCGCGGGGAAGGGCCCTGGATGGAGTGTCCATGGCTGCGCGTGTCCAGGTCTGTCCACTGGGTTTCAGTGCCCTGCTAGCCTTGGCTCGTATCCTCTTTTGGGGGGTCCCCCTGCAGCGTCCTCATCGGCCTCTTCCCCCTGGCCTTGCCAGAGCTCCTCTGCAGAAAGACACTGCTTGTGTCCCGAGTCTGCTGTTGGGAAGGACACTGCTCCATGGGACTCACTGTTCCCAAGAGACCCCGGTGCAGGGGGATCATATCCGTGCTGGGAATCTTCCCCGGGAGTGTTTGCATCCGAATCCCAGGGATCCCATACTTTGCCCCAGCCGAGCACCTCATTTTCACCTTCTGCCTTTCCTGAACCTGGGAGGAATGAGGGCCGAGCCCCGAGCAATGGGAACTGGGATAATTCCGAGGAGGCCGGGGCATGTTGCCTTCAGTTTACCCTCTGGGCACCTCCCATGTGATGGGCTGCAGGACTCACTGGCCTGTGTTTGAGGTTAACCGCCCTCCTTAATGAGGCTGGGGATGGAGAGGGCAGGTGGGGAGAAGCCCCTGAAGGTGTGAGGGCTGGGATGGCCTCTCTTGGAGGCCCCCCGGGGTGACTGTGTGGGGTGGCGGGGGAGCAGACAGGGTCTGCCAGCCAGCACGCCCCCACCTCGGCCCGGAGGATCCTGGGGAGGCCATCACGAATGCCATGTGACAGGGAGAGGAGAAGGCTCCAGCGCGCTTCCCTCTGTTGGCTGGAAAGCTGGAACAGACTCACGCAGTGAGTCTTCTGGCTCTGCTGTGGCTTTAGGTCAAGATGGTGACTTCCGGTCAGGAGGGCTGGGTGGCCTCCCTCCACCTGCCGCCCAGTGTCTACAGGAGCATGGGTCTCCACAGCTTGGGGGTGTGTGTGTGTGTGCGTGTGCGTGTGTGTGTGTGCTGCTCATCGGACTAGGAGTTCCCGAGGTAGCTTTGTATCTCCCCCATAAGCTAGGGGCCCCCTGGGGACAGAGGCAGTGCTGCCTCAGGGCTCCGTGCCTGCCTATGGAGGGTACTCACTCTGCCCAGAGCAGGCCTCCAGGCCCTGAGCTGAGCCCCCACCCCACCCTACTGCACCCCCTTGGTCTTCTGTGTTCTCTCTGTGCCTACTCTCCCTTCTCCCCTCCTCGCTCCCTCCCTCCTGTGCACACGCACCACCAGGAGACTCCCTTTGAAGTCTTGCTGAGTCGTGTTGTTCTTCTGACAGAGTAAACAGGCAGGGCAGAGCCAGGGGCTGGGGCCCTCATAATGAGGCTTTTCCGGGGGAGGGGGCCTGAGTGGGGCTCCCATCAGATAAGACAGTCTCTTGCTGCCTCTCTATTTGCTATTCTGATGAGGGACTGAAGGACACAGCTGAGAGACAGGTGGGTCCAGGCCTGGCTGGGCGTGGGGCCCCTGCCTGCCCATCTTGCCAGAGATGGGCCATGTGGCTATGTGACCTCCGGGGACCCATGAAGTCCTGTGTCCAAGAAAGACTTCAGACCGTGCCTCGATCCTCCAGCTGAAGGCAGGGACCTATGGTTGCCTCTCTCACCCCGAGGAGAGCCTCCGCCAAGATGGTAGAGAAGGGATTTAGGTCAGATGCCAAGAGGAACTTCCCAGGTCATGGGAGTGCGTGACGTTACCCGTGCCAGATTGCAGTGGGGCAGAGTTAGGGGAAGAATTCCCTGCTCCAGGTTTGGAAGGGCTAGTGTGCTAGTGTGGCTCTGGGAGTACAGGATAGGGGACAGGCAGCAGACAGGAGAGGGAAGAAGGATGCTCGAGAGTGAGCACTGAAAACACTAGAGGCTCATACAATTGGTCCTCTTCTGGCTCATTTTTCTCTCCCACGCATAATTCTCAGGTCATATGAAAATGCTGGGGAGAGAAAGGCCAACAGTGGGGTCATCTGAGGCCTGGATCCTTCCGCGATGATGAGGAGAAGGGCACAGTCCAGCTCTGGGTGAGTTGTACCAGTAAACAATGGAAATCTACAGGAGGGCCTGACTCCTCATCTCCATGAGCTTTCTGAGCTGTCTGGGAAAAGGGAGCTCACTCTGCTCAGAGCAGGCCTCAGTTTCCCCATCTTTGACACGAAAATAAGAATTAGAGTGTCTCTCTCATTGGGAGAATGGAGGAGATGATTCCTGCAAAGCCCTTCCCATGGAGTCTGGCACTCCCTGGGCTCTGGGGAGTCCTCGAAAGGCCGCTTTCAAATTCTCATTTTCACAGCTCTCCTCCTGGAAATTCTTCCTGACGTCTGGCCTCTATCTCTCCTCTGATCATAACAAAGTGTCATCTTTCCAGCCTTTGTGGGGAGGAGGGTAGGTGGGTATGATGGCCCCTTCTGGCCTCAGTTTCTCCCCTCTTAAATGCTGCCTCCCCACTTCTTCCCCTCCCCCTGCTCGCCTCCATGGTGAGATAATGTCTAAGAGATCCTTGGAGTTACTTGAAGGAAGAGGCCAGACAGTGAGTGACCAGAGGTGATTATCTGGCGTGACTAAAGCAGTGGTTTCCCTCCCCCCCAGCCCGGGCAGAAGGGAGGGGGACATCTGAGGTCATGCTCCAGGAGGAACTTCCCAAGAAAGGCTAGACCTGGGGAAGCCTAACTTGGGGTGGGGGAAAGAAAGGGAAAGAGGAAGGAGACCGGGAACTTGGTTTCAGGTGGATTTTCAAAGGGGAAAAAAAAAAAAAAAGCTACAGCCAACAATAAGTTATCCCATTTAGGAGGGGCTTCGAGGCAGGGGGCTGGCCAAAATGGGCCATCCACCCCACCCCTAGCCCAGATGTCTCTGTCCCATTCTCCCTTTGAACAGCCATCCTGTCTCTAGCTCAGCCTGCCTCTTCTGCGGACACGGTCATCTACCCTTGCCCTTGAGCCCAGCCCTTCCTCCCTCCACTGCTCAGCCTGGACCTAGCTCCCTCCTAGCTCCATCTCCCCATCCCACCCCTGCCCTGGGGTCCCCGACAGCAGCAGCCCAGGTCCCGATGTCCTTTGTCCCTCCAGCTGGGGAGCTCTCTGCGGGAGGCCTCTCTCTCTCTGTCCTCCCTCTGCGGGCCCTCTGCCCACCCCGCCCCCAGAGTCCTGCAGAGGGCCAGGTAGCTGGTCTCTCCTCCAGCTTCCCTGGCCTCCTCTCTCCAGGGACGGAGCCAGTTAGGGGAAAGCGTGCAGTTCCCACTCAGGCCTCTGGGTGCTGCCCAACAACTGTGCTTGGTCCCTCCCCTGAGGGTACTGGCACCTGGCAGGTACTTACCTTCACCCTGACCTTCTTCCTGCCCGCTCCCCAACAGGGGCTGCCTCCATTTAGAAAAGAGAAGCAGCCACTACAAAATATTTTCACTCCCGTCACCTCGTTTGTTCCCACTTACTAGTCTCGCCAGCCCCCATTTTACTCACGGGGAAGCCGAGGCCTAGCGAGGACACCAGGCTTGCCCCAGATCTCACAGAACGGGGAGGAATCCTGACAAAGACTCGGAAGGACGAGAATGGGCCTGTGGAGCAGGGGTAACCTTGGTGCCCGTGTGTGGGAAGCAGGTACTTGGGCTTGTTCCGGTCTCCCTCGGTGCCATGAGTGCAGTGCAAGAGCCCGCCACCCCCCCTGCCCCCCTGGGACAGAGCTTGAGCGGGGGCGCCTTTGCTGCACTCCTGCACTCCTGGTCCTGTGGTGAGAGGCCAGTGAGGCCTCTCAACGGTTCCCTTGTATCAGTTACTTTCTACCCACAGGTGTGCCAGGGAAGTCTCCTTGGGGGCCATCTGGACAGTTAAGGATGGTCTTGGGGGAGGGAGCTTTGTTCCCCAAGCTCAGTGGCCAGGTCTCTCTGCTTTCTCTCTGTCCCTGAAGGTCCTGTGCAGGGCCTGTGCGGAGGGAGGGGGTGGGATGTGTGAGGGAGGAAGGGACAGAGAAGGAGGCCCTGCCCTCACAGATGTGGAAGGGAACGGAAGGAGGGAAGCCCTGAGGGACGGCCTGATCTGCAGGGAATTGCTTCATGGAGGGGGTTCTTCCTCCCCCGTCCCCCATTTGACCTCCCATTCCCACCCCCCCAAGCGTGCCCAGCCCCGTCTGAGCAGGCCTTGAGGAGGGGACAGCAACTTTGAGGGTGGGGCTGAGAGTACACTCCCCCGGATGGGGTCAGCATGAGTGGGCCCCAGTTTGCTGAGTTGAGAGGCTGTAAGTTTGAGTGGCTCTGTGTGTGTGTGTGTGTGTGTGTGTGTGTGTGTCTCGAGGCACCCCACCCCAGCTGGAGTTCTTTCCAGGCCTTCTTTACTCTAGGAAGTCCCCATCCCCTCCCCCAACACCCCCTGAGACGCAGGTGTCCTGTCTCCCTCCAGAGACCCTGTGTGGCCCCACAGGGTGGGGCCTGTTGCCCCTTACAGGGACCGCTAAGGCCTGGCCTCCCCCTACCCGCACTGTGCAGGACCCCCTGGGGCAAAGATCGGCCTCCTTCTGCTCTAAACCCTCTGCCTGGGCTGGAGCAGGTGATCTGTGGGTCTTCCCTGGGGAGAGGCAGGCCTCTCCCCGGTGTGAGAAGGGTGTCTCCAGAAACTGTCCCCTCTACTCCACTGCCTAAGGGCAGGCAAGACCCTATTCCCTGCCCTGCCTCCTCCCCTCTCCCCACTAAGATGCTCTATGCTTGTTCTAAAATGCGAGCAATGCAGGAGTCTATAGACAAGAAGAGCTGCTCCCTAAGTCCATCCCCCATCAGGGAACTGGGGTTCATGTCTGGGTGCTTCCTCCCCGACCTTTCTAAACATTAAATCTCTCTCTCTCTCTCTTTTTTTTTTTTCCAACACAGATGGAACTTCACTAACAAATAGTCCTTCAACTGGTCCGTCGGCCTGCCCACGTGCATGTGCAGAGCCATCCTGTGTTTGAGGGTTGCGGAGGACCCCCTGTGTGCCCGCAGTCTGACTTGGCTAACCTCTGTCACGACGGGCATCTAGACAGAATCCAATCTTTCATCGTCATGGTAACGCTGAACAAAGATGCGTGCCTGAGTGTCCGGGTACCTTGCTGTGAATGCGAGCATGCTTCTCCAGGACCGACCTCACACCCAGGACGGGGGTGGCGGGGATCCTGGCCTCTGAGTGCTACGGCGAGAGTGATGTCTGCGTTCGCCAGCATCTCTAGAGGAGGGCTTCTTGCCTTCCCCCTCTGTGATACAGTCTTGGGGTGGGTGTGTCTGCCCATCTGGGAAGTCCTTCCTCAAGTCAGACCCAAATTCCTGCAGCTTTGTTTGGAACCCCTAGGCTCTTCCTTACTCAAACCCTTGGGCAGGGTGGCGTTGGGCTGGCTGGGTGGTCTGGGGAAGGCTGCTCGCTCCCTGTAGAGTGGTGCGTGCCTGCTGGGGAGTAGAACCTTCCTCTCCCCTCCTTGTTGGAAGCTGCTTGCAGAAAAGAGGACAAAGTTCTCCTGGGAGGGACTCTGAAATTCTGGATTACCCTGGCTGGTTGTGGATCAGAGAGCCGGAACTGACGGTCCCAGAGTGCACCTTCCGGCCTTGCAGCTCTTCATGTCTGGGAAGGACTTGGACGTCCTCTCAAGGCTAGACACTTCAAAGCACTTCCCAGATACACACGAAGGCTTCTCTAAGGAGCAGGGGGCTGTCTCTTTCGTCATGGGAAGCCAGGTGGAGGTAGAGCTTGGCAGAAGCCTGGTCATCCCTCTCTTTGTAGTTACTGGTGATGTTAGCTCCCGCCCGGACTCGTGCCCTCTCCACCCTCCGCCCGTGGGTCAGCCTGGGAGACTGTGCAAGCCTCCTGTATGTGTGTATCTGTCTCCACGCTCACCCAGCAGCTCAGAATACTGGGTCCTTGGGATGAAGAGGGTCACAGGAGTCAGCATTAACCCTTTGTGTGTTGACCGAACCACAGAGCTGTGGGTTCTCAGCCAAAGACCAGCCAGGACCTTCAGAACAACCCTCAGTTCCTTCCAGAGGCTAGTGCTGATTTCACTCTCCCTGTACTCACACAGAAGACCCTTACTGCACACCCAGGCACTGAGACCCACAGTGGCTTGTCTGCTTTGTGTGTGTGTATGTGTGTTTATGTGTGTGTGTGTGTCCTGGAACAGACAAGAGCCAAAGCCCACACAATGTGATAAGTGCTTTGATTGGAGAAGCAGCAGCAGGAGAAATGGATGGTGAGAGACTCACTCACTGATGTGGTTACCTCAATTACCCCTAATTGACCCTGCTCTTAGCACTCTAACCAGCCAGGGGAAGTCCCAGGTACAAGGGGCAAAGCCCTAGGTGGTTTTCACCAGGAGCCAGAAGGCTGGGTTCGAACTCAGGACTGTCTGACCCGGCTGCACTGGCCCATCCTAGACAACAGAGCTGGCTGGAGGGGGCCAGGCCTAGGATACTTGGTATGTGAATGATTGATTGAGCAAATGAACGCCTGAACGGCCTGGGTCACAAGTGTTTATTTCATGTGTGGTCCACGCGGGCACATCTCTGCAGGAAGCCAAACTACAGGGCTGGGGGTCCCCTCGCCTCCATGAGGTCCAACACCTTCCGTGATCTGCATTCTTACCTGGCCCCGAGCAGTGCCATTGGGAGGCAGAGAGAAGTTTAGCTTTTCCTGAGAGCTGGGGGTGGGAAGGCTGGGCAGGGGTGCCTCTGGGTCCCCAAGGGACCTTAAGAGGTCATTGTGCTCCTCCTTTGCCCCTCAGACAGGGGGACAGGACCTCTCTTGAAATGACCATCTTCTGGAACAAGGCCTGGCCTTTAGTGGGTTTGCAGTAAACATCATTCAGTAGATGTCATAGGAGGAGAATAGAGACACTGCGAAAGGGTCCTTGTTATTTAGGCCACTTGTCACAGGGAAGACCCTGCCCCCCCTCAGTCCCGCTGCTCTCTCTAAGGCTACAGAAGGCTTAAAGGCTTCTCCCCACCTGGTTTGAGTCCCCCAAACAGCATCCTTAGGAACTGCTCATCGGGGTGGTCTTTGCAGAATGTCTTAAAACTTCCGAGAATCTCCGATGGGCTTGGAGGTGGGGACTTTGATGGGAGAGCCGTATAAAATGCTGCAAAGGCTCCTGGGTCCAGTGAATTTCAGTGCAGAGACTGTGGGAATCTGCATTTTGAACAAGGGCTCCCCTGAATCTGATCCATGCCCTACATTTTGAAAAACAAAAGCTCAGTGTCTATCTCCCTAAATGCTGGGAAATGACCTTGAGCAGAAATCTGGTCTTTTCCTCTCCAAAAGGGGGTGGGTTTTATTTCCAGGGGACAAGATCCGTGGAGCCATGAAAGCCTCAGGGGGCTGGGCTTGGTCATCCGAGCCCCTCCCACACTTGCTAAGACCTACTGTGTGCCAGCACCAGGACCACAGCGGGCCCAGGAAAGATGGGTGCGGGGTGACAGCCCAGAGAAGAGGGAGTGACCCAGGTTACAGAGTGGGGCCTTTCTGAGAAGAGGGCTGGGCTTGACAGGTCGCTGTGGGACTTTTGGGACTTGGGAAGCTTACCTCTGGCCACCAGGGGTCCTTCTTTGGGTCTACAGTAAATCTCTCTTGCTGCAAAGGATATTCTTCTAGAGGTGGTGCTAGGGGTTGGAGTTTTTCTTAGGTCTAACACAGCCTAGGGGTCCAGAAAGCAGGAGGGATCCTTGAGGATAGTGGAACAGCACCCCAATCCTATGCAGCTGCACACCCCTGCCCCCTGGTAAGGAAGGAGGGGATGGCGAGGGGACAGTCACACCCTGCAGCACACTTCCTGGGTTCATCCCCTGGTGAAAGCCACTCTCTCCTATTCTCCTTAGAGAATATCTCACTCCTCCCTGACAATCACCCAATTCATCCATTGGGGGCGTTCTCCTTGATGTCTGACTGCAAGCTTTCCTGCTGACAAGCAAGCTGTCCTCCCTTTCGGACTGAGAGGAATAAAGACATCTGAATCCCATTCTCCTGCTTCTGAAGTCCACGAGCAAATCAAGACTTACTGACCGGAGAGGCTCCTGCCTTGTTCCTATCCCTCCCGTCCTGTGCTTCCCCTGCCTTCTCTCCTCTGGGACTCCCCTCCCATTTTCATCCCGTGTGGAATGTAGGGAACTACCAGTTCCTGCTGACACCCTCTCCTCGAACTCCAGGATGGGGGGGGGGGCCAGGAAGACCAGTTTTTCCAGCCCTGAGACCAGCCTGCCCCTGGGGGCTCTTCCAAGCCCAGTAGGATGGCAACCTGGGCCTCCCCGGAATGTGGCAGATCCGGCTTTTGCCGCGGAGAGGTCGGAGGTAGCCAGCGTCCAGGGCCAGCGAGAGACATCCCCTCCCACTCAGCCCAGGAACCTGGGCCAGTGGCATCCCTCCCATCTCCAGTCCTCTCCCCTATGCAGCCAGAGAGCCCACTCAGCCTGGCCAGGCCACCACTCCTTTCCTTGCCCCTGGTCAAGGGAGGTCCTCCTGTTGGCCTACTCTGCCCTCCCACATTTCCTTCTCCAGCCAAGGGCCCCCTCCTCCCTCTCCCTTTCTGTCCAGCCTGACATCTGCCTTTAGGGGCCCTTCTGGGGTTGAGGAAGGCACTTCTGCCTCCAGACTAGAGGTGCCCCAGGCTCAGGGACCCTGACTTTGGCAGGGCCTGGCACAGTCAGTGCCCAGGAAATATGCCTATCTGCCTGCCTGCCTGGTGAACTCAATGCATGGGGACAAATACATCTGCCAGAAGCAGGTGGGGATGGGTTAGTGCCCACGCTGTGGACATGGCTCATCAGTACCCAACCTGATCCTGCCAGTGTGGGGCCTGGAAAAAGCCAGAGTGAGGACCCCTCCCCCAACGGCCCCATTGCACCTCTCAACACTCCATCCCCTACCTCCTATTGTTCCCTGGCATCAGTCCAGCATCCTCCACTACTCCTGAAACCCCCCTTGTCCCTCTGCTGTTTCTGGCTCAGGATACCAGAGCCTTTTCCCTCTGTTTATTGCCATGAAGTCTTCCTGAAACTCCCCTGGCTGAGGCTCTTCCTCTGCATCCCTTTTCTCCCCCAATGAGTCTTCACCATAAGTGTGCCACCCCACCACTGACCATTCCTGCCTCTGCCTGGGGGCTTGGAGTCCCCTCTAGTAAGGGGCTGGGTCAGTCTGAATCCTGGGGGTGACTCTGGGGTGAGCTACAGTGGGAACAGCAGTGCAAGGGCAAGCACTGATTCAAAAGAGGTCAGGAGCCACTCGGTTTGCAAATATCCAGCCTGGTCCATGGCTGATGTGTTTCTCTACATGTGCTCTCCAGGCTTAATATCCATCGCAATGACATCTGCCATTTATTGAGCACCTACCCTCTGCCAGGCTCTGTGCTAAGAACTTTACATGGGGGATGCCTGGGTGGCTCAGTTGGTTAAGCATCTGCCTTTGGCTCAAGTGGTCATGATCCCAGGGTCCTGGGATGAAGTCCCGCATCCGGCTCCTTGCTCAGCAGGGAGCCTGCTTCTCCCTCTGCCTGCTCTGCCTGTTCTGCCTGCAGCTCTCTATGCTTCTGCTCTCTCTCTGACAAATAAATAAATAAAATCTTTTAAAAAAATGCTACATGATTTTCCATTTAATCCTCGCAACAACCTTATGTGGTAAGTACTATCATGATTCCCATTTTACAGATGAACAAACTGAGGCTATCAGCTTCCTATGGGAAGGGAAAAAAAAAAACTTGCTCTTTTTTGAAGCCCCTGTGCTTAGCATGAGCAAGCAGGTGTTCACTTGACATGAAATCTGGCTAGGGTGGCAGAGGGCTCCATGAAGAGAGGTGAGCCTAGGTCTCCTCCCTTAGGTCTGGGGATTCCAGAATCCAGAGGAGACAGAGCCAGACCAAGGACTGGTTTACCCTCTGCTTGTTTCCCAAGAATTCAAAGAGGAGAAGCTAGCAGGGAGAACTTTGGGACAAAGCTACGTGGAGCCTACAGAAGCCGTGGACCCCAGCTCTGTGTGGGCCTGGCCACAGGGCTCTGGGGTTGAGCCTGTAGGGGGAATGGGCACACGCAGCCTCTTGGCGTCGGGGTGGGAGAACAGCCTGGATGACGTGCCAGGCCCTCTGTGCCTCGAATCCTCCATCCTGTGTCTCAGGTCTTTCTCGTGAGGCCCGGGGGAGTCCCTGGTGGGTGGGGCTGCTGCAGGCCTGTGTCGTGATGTTCTGGGCAGAGGGCGGGGTGCAGCACAGGCCCTGACCCGGTTGGGCAGGTTGGCCCACCCTGAGTGGCACCTGTGACCAGGTGCCAACTCCACCCACCGCCCTTTGAAGTCATCCAGCCTGCACTCAAGGCCTAGCCCCTCTTCTGGGTCACCTCCCTAAAAAGAACTGGGGTCCTCTCTGGAGAAAGCTCCTCTTGCCTGAGGCCAGCTCCTGTGTGGGGAGAGGGAGGCAGGCCTAGGCCTGCCTGGAGGAGGTGGCAGTCTCCTTAGATCTGTCTCTACAGGGACTGGCAGAGGCTGGGCCAAGGAGGCTGAGTGAGGGGACCAGTGAAGGGAGGGGGCTGAGGAAGACAGAGAGCTCAGAGTGGGGGAAAGCTCGGTGACAGGCAGGGAGTTCTGCTAGGGTGATGAGTCCCCGCAGGGAGGCCCTCTCTCCCACCGCCTACCTGGGGTCGGTCCTGGGAAAAGTCCTCTCAAGCAGCCCAGCAACCGGTCTGGGGTATCTTAGCTGCCCTCCCCACCTTCATTAGCCTGTCCCCTACCCCCCATCCCATGGATTGCTCTGCAGGTGGCATTTCTGTCTTATGGAAAGTGCTGGTTAGTTCCAGTATTAAGACAAGACCCTTGACACGCCCTCCCCACAGCACCTTCACCCGGATTTTCCTCTCTCCTCAGCCCCTGTATCTGTCCGCAAGGCGCAGCGCCGGGTGGGGGTGGGGAGCAGGGTGGGCACAAAACAGTCACCCCGGGGGCTGCAGGACTTGGCACGTGCAGAGCCCTGTCCACAGCCCGCTGCAAGACCCAGGTCCCTTTGCCCAGCACAGCCCAGCGCTGCAGCCCAGGCCCTTCCCCGCTGGCCCCGCCTGGCTCAGGCTCAGGGCAGACCTCTAATCCGCCAGGAGCCTCCTCCGAAAACCATTAGGCAGCCGGGCCCCTGCCCTGCGGGCCTCCAACCCGCCCTCCCCACACCCCTCCAGTAGGCTTCCGTTGGACGCCGCCCCAACCCTGCGGTCCAGGTCCTGGGCGCCCGGCCGAGGGACCCCTCTGGGTTGGCTCCGCCCCTGATTTCTACTGCAGGCCGACCTCTTCTTAGATCGCCCCCACAGGCTGGGGGTCCACGTCCCCCCCCCCAGGGGGAGGAGCTCAGCCCTTTCATCTTGGCGTTAGGTCCCCACTGCCACTCCCTCTCCCTCCGAGGACCGGGCCGAGGCCTCCAGTTCCCGCTGCGGGCGGGGCGGGGGCAACGGCAGCACCTACTCCCCAGCCAGCCCGTGGCGTCTCGCCCGCCGTCGATGCCCAGAACGCAGGAAGGGGTGCCAGCCCGGCCTCCTGCCTCTCTGCTCCCCAGTCGCCCCGCGTCTGCTGCTCAGCTCCGGGCCTCCTCCTCTTCTTCGGGAAGCCTGCCCCCGAGGGCAGCACCGCCTCTCTTAGGCAGCCCACGTTTCTGCCATGGTGGGTAGCCCACGTTTCTGCTCACTGTGCCACCAGGGGACGGGCCTGTGCTCTGGCCTTGGACTAGTCAAGCCACTTGACCTCATGGAGCTGTTTGCCCAACTGTAAATAGGGCTGTTAACCGCACCTGCCGCGTTGGGGTATTAGCTGAGCTTTGCCCATAAGTGTTCCATGATCTTACGGAGTCGCTGAGAAGGGCCGGGACTGGTCTCTCCCTCCAAACTGGTCAGAGACTGTCGCCTCCCAGCTTGTGCCCATGCTGGTCACTTGGGGAGAAAGGCGAGGATGGGGAGTGACCTCTCTGCCTCACAGGTCCGTTTAGACACCAGAAGAAGGTGTTTCCCCTCCTGTCCTTACTGGCCAAGAAAAGGAAAGGCAAGACAGGGACCTGGTGTTGGAGGGTGGGCGTCTCTTGGCAAGGAGGGTGGGGAGGGGACATGGCATCCTTCTCCGCAGACCTTTAGGTGGACAGGACTTCAGATTGAGGGGAGCAACCCCCAAGGGGAGCAGAAGACCCACTCAGGAGGGCTTCCCGTATCCCCCTCTCTTCATTCAGGGTCCCTGCAGAGAGGAAGAGGAGGTCGGCTTCTGAGACTTTGTCATCAATGATTAGCAGCTTTGAGGGAGGGGTCCCCGCACAAATCCAGGTGACCGGGGAAGTGACATCTCACTGATCGTCCAGATCACTCACTCAGAGGCTGGGTGAAGAGCTCTTGAAGAAGACGAGGAACTGGCAATGGCGGCGCAGGCTCAAATTTTGGAGCAAACGCAGTGGAGTCCGCCATCTTCTAATCAAGATGGATGGCAGGAATGGCCACAGAAATGTTTACTATATGAAGCAGTATACCGAATTTTGTCCTTCTCCTCATGAAATTCCCATCTTTTTCAGTCAGGCTCATTGGCGTGTGCTCAATAATAACAGTTTCCGTTTATTGTTACCTATCACGTGCCAGAAACTGTGCGAAACATGTGACAGGCTCTGGCTAGCTTAGCCAGAAGCAGCATAAACGGACAGTGAGTAATGAGGGGGGCTTCCTGGAGGTGGTGATATCGGATCAGAGACCTGTGTGAAACGAGGGAACCAGCCATTTTAATATTGGGGGGTCTAGCTATCAGGGCAAGAGGAACAGCCTGTTTAACAGCCCTGAGGTGGGTGCTTGCGTGACTTTTGGCGGGTTGGCACAGCAAGAAGGCCAGGGGGTAGGGGGAGGGTAGGGGGAGCTCAGGGGAGCATGGGTAGCGGGAAGCCAGATGAGGTGAGGAGAACAGTAGGAGAGGAGTCTATGAGGAAGGCAGTACTGTT